>CAUYQG010207123.1:0-14267 GCA_963574415.1 Tarsius wallacei
AAATTTTTGCTGTTTTTATTAAAGCAACAATTAAAAGTTATAGGGATTTGCTGTTTAGGAAATGAAAGTGTAAACTTCTCCAGGCACTAAAGGCCTGTGGCTGGGCTCAGGGTCATCTTTGCATGGATCTCCCTAACTCCCATCCAACTCTGCCCTAGGCTGTTTGAAGACTGCAGCTAAAACCTATCCCCTTCTTCGACTTTTTTCTGCCCAGTCATTTTGTGCTTCAGCAAAATTATTGCTGCCTTTCTTAATGGACTTCTGGGGATGGACGAGCACTTCAGTAAAAGTACAGTGAATTTAATAAAGGAACCAAGCCATTAACAAACTTGAAGCTTGTCCTACATTCCTAGAATATATTACATTAGCATAGCTCCTCTAGCTTTTTAGCATATTCTTATGTCTGTTATTTAATTAACTTAACAAATAGGTATTTAAATGTATCAGACACTTTTTCTTTTATCAATTGAAATAATCATATCCTTTTCTTTTCTATTAACATGGTGAATTCTATTGATGTATTTTCTCTCTGTTGAGATGCTAATGCATTCCTGAGGTAAACTTTATCTGAATAATGAACTATTATTTAATAACCAAATATCTGATTAGCTAATACTTCATTTAGAATATTGAAATGTACATTCACCAGCTTATTGGCTTACAATTTTCTTTTATTGCCTTTATCTGATATTAGAATCAAGATTGCACTAATCTCATTATATAAACTGGCAGCTCTTCTACTTTTTTGGAAAAAAAACTTTGTAAGACTAATTTTCTCCTTGAAAATTTAGCAAAACATTTCTGTGAAATAGACTGAAGAGGAAAAGTTTTGATGACAAGGAGGTCTTTTGTGACCATTTGACATCTCTATTGCTTATTGACCTATAAAAATATTATAATTTGGGTACTTTATATTTTTCCAAAAATTTTATCGTTTCCTATGTGTTATAAAACTATATTCTTATATAGTTGTTTATAATATTTTAATATTTTATCCATTATATTTGTAGTTACTTTTCTTTTTGTTGTGTGCTTGTTTTTGTTTTTTGTTTGTTTGTTTGTTTCATTCTTTGTTTTTGTTTTTGTTTTGCTCAGGTTTCCTAGGGACTTTTAGTTTTGCTACTATTTTGATGTTTTTAATTCTTTATTTTATTCAATTTCCTTTTGTTGTAATAATCCATTCCTCCTTGTTTCTTTCCATTTGTTTCTTTGGACTGTGTTACATTTTCAGCTTATGGAATTAAATGTTTACTTATTCAGTTTTAAACTCTATGTCCTGGTAAATTTATTTTGCATTTCCATGAAAAGATTATTTCAGCCATGTCTGACAAATAGTGGCATGTGAGTCTTTATTGTTGAAGACTAAGAGTTCTATTTTTTTTTTTTTTTTTTTTTGAATTGGAGTCTCACTCTGTCGCCCAGACTGGAGTGCAGTGGCAGGCTCACAGCCACCATAGCCTCACCCTGCTAGGCTTAAGAAATCCTTCCACCTCAGCCTTCCAAGTAGTCAGAACTACAGACAAGCGCTACCATGCCCAGCTTATTTTTTTATTTATTGTAGAGATGAGGTCTCACCAAGTTGCTCAGGCTGGTCTAGAACCCCCAGGCTCAGGCAATCCTCTTGCCTCAGCCTCCCAAAGTGCTGGGATTACAGGCCGAGCCACCGCACCCGGCCAAGAGTTCATGATTTTTAAGATGTGATCTCCTTTTCAACCCAAGCATCATTTATTGATATAAAAGCTGACATTTAGGATTACATAAACTACACTTATTCACTTTTTTCTATCATTTCTTCAGAGTGGGTATTGAAGGAAGGAATCAATAATTCATGCATTTGCTATTTTGCCAGCTCGCTTTTCTACTATGTCCTACAAAACTAGACTACCAAGTCATTTTAGTCTCTCTATAAATATGGGCGTAGGGGTTAGAGTGGGTACACAAGACAACATTGGATGAACCAAGGTTGTGAGTGAGTGTTGCAAAGTATCTCACCCAGAATCAACATGGCCCAGGTTATCCAATGTGCCCAAATGGCAGAATGCTCTGATTTTAGAGCCAGTTTCATTTGAAATAAATTTTCTTTGCAACAAGTTTTGTTTTTATGAAGCTAATGAGTTTCAAGTTGTTGCTGGGCTCATGCTGCTGTTTTTTTTTACTTTACATCTTTATGAGACATTTTGTGAACCAATTTCTTGCAATTGTACAAGGCCAGAACCCAGCCCATGTGACTCCTATGCCCATTCAGCACATTTGAGTTCCTTGTAGATCCTGGATGTTAGACCTTTGTCAGATATATGATTGGCAAATATTTGTTCCCATTCTGTGGGCTGTCTCTCCACTCTCTTGATGGTTTATTTTGCTTTGCAGAAGCTTTTCCGTTTGATGAGGTCCCACTTCTCTTCCTTATGGCATGGGTATTTGGGGTTTTGATCAGGAATTGGTTGCCTACTCCAATTTTGGTAAGGGTGTCTCCAGCTTCTTCTAAGATTCTTATAGTTTGCGGTTTTACGTTTAGGTCTTTGATCCATTTAGAGTTGATTTTTGCGTATGGTGGTAGGTAGGGGTCCTGTTTCAATCTTCTGCATGTGGTCAGCCACTTTTCCCAGCACCATTTGCTGGATAGATTCTCCTCTCTCCAGTGGTTGTTGGTGGAGGCTTTGTCAAAGATGAGTTGGTTGAGAAATTGAGGTTTTGCTTCTGGAATCTCTATCCTGTTTCGTTGGCCTATATACCTGTCCTTGTACTAATACCAGGCTGTTTTGATTATTGTAGCATTACAATAAAGTTTCAAGTCCAGAAGTGTGATACCTCCCACTTTGTTACTTTTGCTGAGATTTGTTTTGGCTATTCGTGGTCGTTTATGTTTCCATATGAACCTCTGTATTGTCATTTCCAGGTCTGAGAAAAATGATGTTGATGATCTAATGGGTATAGCATTGAATCTGTAGATTGTCTTGGGTAGGATGGACATCTTTTATTTATTTATTTATTTTAGTTGGAGTCTCACTCTGTCACTCCGGCTGGAGTACAGTGGCATGCTCACAGTCACCATAACCTCGACCTGCTGGGCTCAGGTATACCTTCTGCCTCAGTCTTCCAAGTAACTGGAATTACAGGCACATGCCACCACCCCCAGCAATTTTTTGATTTATTGTAGAGACAAGGCCTTGCCAAGTTGCCCAGTCTGGTCTCAAACCCTAGACTCAGACAATCCTCTCACTTCTGCCTCCCAAAGTGCTGGAATTAAAGGCGTGTATCACTGACCCTGGCAGGATGGACATCTTAGCAAAGTTGATTCCTCCTGTCCATGAGCATGTAGTATTTTTCTATTCATTGTGTCTTCTTTGATTTCTTTGAGCAGTGTTTTGCAGTTTTGTTGTAAAGGTCTTCCACGTGAGTGGATTGCCTGAGCCCGCGGGTTCGAGACCCGCCTGGGCAACTTGGTGAGACCTCATCTCTACAGTAAAAATCAAAAATTAGCCGGGCGTGGTAGCATATACCTGTAGTTTCAGCTACTTGGAAGGCTGAGGCGGAAGGATCGCCGGAGCCCAGCAGGTCGAGGCTGTGGTGGCCGGAAGCGGACACTGCACTCCAGTCTGGGTGACAGAGTGAGACTCCGACTCAACAACAACAAAAAAAGTCTTCCACTTCTCTGGTTAAGAAGATGCCAAGGCATTTTTGTGTGTGTGTGACTATTGTGAATGGAATTGTGCTTTTTATTTGGTTTTCAGTCTGTTTGTTGTTGCCTATATAAAATGTGTCAAAAGAAAAAAAAAATCCCTATTGAAAAGTGGGCAAAAGATATGAATAGACACTTCTCAAAAGAAGACACGCAATCAGCCAACAGATACATGAAAAAATGCTCCACCTCCCTAATCATCAAAGAAATGCAAATCAAAATCACACTGAAATACCTCCTAACTCCAGTCAAGATGGTCGTCATCACTAACTCAGAAAACAACAGACTCTGGAGAGGATGTGAGGAGGTGTAAACAAGTACAACCTCTGTGGAAAACAGTGTGGTGATTTCTAAAAGATCTAAAATTCGACCTTCCATATGACCCAGTAATCCTCCTTCTGGGAATATACCCAGAAGAACTCAAATTAATCTATAAAAAAGATACCTGTGCATGCATGTGTATTGCAGCACTATTCACAATAGCAGAAATATGGAACCAATCGTGCTGCCCATCAAAAGTGGCCTGGATTTTTTAATGTGGTACATATACACAATGGAATATGATGCAGCCATGAAGAAGGACAAAATTATGGACTTCGCTGCAACTTGGAAGGATTTATAGTCTATCATACTCAGTGATCTCTTACAGAAACAAAGAACTGAGTGTCATATGTTCTCACTCATAAGTGGACCCTGAACATTTATCATAATACTACATGAAAGAGATTGACTGTAGTGGGTTACTGCCAGGGAAAAGAGGGAGAACACATAACATTAAGGGTACTTGGTCCAAAACCAGGTGAAGTAAGGTTCAATGGGAGCCCCAAACTTCACCTGCATAATGACCACTTATATATCTAACACTGAATTGTACCCCACATCTTTAAAAGAAAAAAAGAAAATACCCTTCCTTTCAACTCTCTTGTTTATACTATGAATAATACTATATCCAAGCCACTTACAGGGTGTCAGGCTACCCATAAGGAGCAGTAAAAAGAAATCCTCATAAACGAAGAGTGATAAGAAGAAAAACAATATGAATCAATGTCTATTGGCCTCTCTTCAGATAATTTAACCTAGTGAGTGACTCTTACACAATTTAAAATAAATTGTTAAGAATCTTTTTTATTCTGCTTTAAATGATTTATTTAAAATTTGATAGAGTATTTACTACCCCAGCCCTACAAAATTAACAAGCCTAATTATATACATACTCACTCATAGGTCAAAATAATAAAACTTCCAAGAGTTACTAAAAGTAAGACACTAAGCCAAGCAATACAGACACTGAATTAGAACTATTGAAGTCAATGGGTCTAGTGTTAGAAAAAAGCAAAAGTCCTCAAAGAGATAAGGGAGAAAATATATCATATATCAAAATCATCTAAGATCTTGTTCATATCCTCCCTCTCGCCACCAAACATAACTCATGCTATAAGTATTTGCTATATGCATGCTGGCTTGATATTCATATCAATGCATTTTAACGCAAGGCTATAGTTTGTTTTTGTTTCTGTTTTTTAAGCTCTGCAAATGATAATCTGGTCCCATAAATGCCAATCCCACAAAGGCAAAAGATATCATGCCCCAACAGGAGGTCAGTAAAAAGAAAGGCAGCCAGGGACTCTGGGTCAGTATCTTTCTTTTCTTTAGATTTTCTCAAGATACACTTTGTCTTTCTGTTTGTTGAATAATAAGCAATATTCAGCATCCTCTGAGCATTTTACAAGCATGGAACTGTTCCTTCCTTTCCAAGTAAAAGGTCATGTGATTCATTAGAGAGGCAGCACAGAAATAGCATGGAAGAGTCACAAAACCTGGTTCCAAAACTTTCAACTCTCCCATGGAGTTTTAGACAAGGGACTAACTTCTCTATAAAATGGGGAAAGTAATATCCCACTACAAACAGGATAGTTTTAGGGATCAACTGAGATCATGTAAACTCCCAAAGAGCTTAAGACTTATCAGGAAATCTTGTATAGCTCTAAAAATATAATATATGGCATAAAGTGGAAAGTGTAATATTCCAGTTAGTAAATGATGAAGAAATGCTAAATAACTATTTTTAAGCCCTAAGCAATAATGCATCCAGGCAATGCTCAACAATGATTTTGTTAGACTGCAGAGCTCAGCACTTACCCCCTACTCTATTTAGTTTCAGAATTTTGAACCTCATTTTAGGGACAATGATGGGTCCCAATAGATCTTCAAGCAAGTAAATAATCGTATCTGTGCTCCAGGAATTTTAAACAGATGGTAAGGTATAAGATGAATTCCTTGAATAAATCTTATGTATTTTTATATACCAAGCCACAATACAGTGCTTTCTGAATTAAATCGTGCCAATTTGTAGAATTTACTATTAGTTATTACACAAAACTTGAAATGGAAGAGATTTAGAATAGCAAAACTGAATGTGGGTGAATAAACAGACATCTTTGGAATTTTTATCTATACATTTTCTTTAATAAATATTTGATAAGAATTTATTTTCTTGTGATATACGTTAGTCATCAAAAATTATAAGCATGATGAGACAATGAATTATTTGAAGGTTTTTTAGTTAGTTAAATAAAGGTATCCTTGACTCTGAATTTGTCATTATGTAATCATTCTTCTTTGGTGCCTCCCAGTTCTACATTGAATTGTTCAGGGTATTTGGGGGATGTCTTCATGGTGTTTTCATTTCTTTTATTATTATTTTTTTTTACTGTGCAACAAAACCTTGATTAACATTTTGAACAGGTTTAGCTATTACTGAACTGGTAATTTCTAACTTAAATTGGGACAAATGGCTATAGTGCAGAGTAATGCCATCATTGGGCACTGTGAGGTGTTTTTATTTCTAATGTCACTCACACCCATCCTGACCACCACAGATCAGGTCTTTATAGCTGAAAACCTATACTCTCGTACAGTCCCTTTCTGGTCTGACTGCCAAGATCTTTCCTCTTCCAGTCTTTTCTGTGATCATCTTCCAAACCATCTCTTCCTGTCCTGATGACTACAGAATTGTCCTTCTCCAATTACAGAGAGATCTCCACAAAAATCTGGCATTTCAACCTAACTCAACCTGCCTCTTTCCATTATCACCAGACTTGCATAGTCATGATTTTCATAGCCTTCTGGGGCCGCATCTTCTCTTCTTCACCTTCTCGTAGCCCAATTCCACCTTCTCTGTTGATTCTTTTCTGACCACCCTGACTCGGAGACAACTCCCTCTTCTGAAACCTACTTCCACAATTTTTACAGAACAATAATTTCAAACATGGTTCCCCAGGATATGTGTATCTTTCTATGTTTTCTTTGAAGGCCTCGGAAAAATTCCGTGAAGATAGAAAACTGCTGTGTTCTTTATTATGCCCTGCTCTTTTCCAAGCATCCTACGGAAGAACATATGCAACAGATATTTAATCAGTACATGACACCTTAAGAAATAGCAGATCTACAGAAAAGGAATACTCTTTCAAGCCCTGATTTAAATGCAAATATATAGCACTGATTTTAAAATGTTTTATTTTAAATATTATTTTTAAATATTGCAGAATATTCTGTGTAAAACATTAGATGTTTCTTCCTAGAAAAAAACTCAGTAAGTGAACTAAAATAAGAAAATTGTAAGCATAGTATATAAAGTATGCATGAATACTTGCGAAATCATGACCAAATCATGTCCCCTATGGAATGAATTGATAGCCAACTATCATCAGCATAATTAACACTAACACAAGTTCTAACAAGACCTCAGAAGTTAAAAATTATAGAAAATAATAATTTTTTATTTTTATTTTATTTTTTGAGTCACAGTCTCACTCTGCCACTCAGGCTTGAGTGTGGTGGCACAATCATGGTCACTGCAGCCTCATCCTGCTGAGTTCAAGGGACCCTTCCATCTCGGCCTTCTAAGTAGCTGGAACTACACACCTGGCTAATTTTTTCCTTTTTAAAATTTATTGTAGAGAAGAGGTCTCATCAAGTTGCCCAGGCTGGTCTTGAGTCCCTTGCTTGGGCAATCCTCTTGCCTCCACCTCTCAAAGTGCTCGGATTACAGGAGTGAGCCACCACACTGGCCAACATTCAAAATCATCAGATAAATGCAAATCAAATCAACAATTAGACCCTCTCTCACACCAGACAGAATGGCTTTTATTAAAAATTCAAAAAACAACAAATGTTGACAAGGATACAGAGAAAAGGGAACACCCCTACACTGTTGGTTGGAGCGCAAGCTCGTTAAACCCCTTTGGAAAGTCATTTGGAGGGCTCACAAAGAATTAAAAACAGACTTACCACTCAACTCAACAACCCCACTACTAAGTATATACCCAAAGGAGCATGAATCACTCTACCAAAAGGACACCTGCACATTTGTGTTTATCACAGCACTAGCCACAATTGCAAAAACATAGACCCAACCTAGGTGCCCATCAATGGTGGAATGTATAAGGAAAAAATGATACATATATATCATGAAATACTATGCAGTCATAAAAAAGAACAAAATTATGTCCTTTGTAGCAACATGAACGCAACCAGAGACCATCATCCTGAGTGAATTAACACAGAAACAAAAAACTGAATACCGTATGTTCTCCCTAATAAATGGGGGCTAACATTATATGCACACAGACACAAGAATGAAAACAACAGACGCTGGAGCACTCCTAAAAGGGGGGATGGGAGATTAGGGCTGAAAACTACCCACAGGGCACCAGGTCCACCACCTGGGTGATGGGCTCAATAGAAGCCCAAGCTTCACCATCAACAAACCTATGTTCCTATGTAACAAACCTGCATGTATACCCCTGAATCAAAATGCCAAATAGAAAAAAATTGCACATCCTATTTTTTTTCAAAATATAATTGGAAGGGTGAGCTTTATGTTTTCAACAGTTAATGAAATCTTAGGAACTCTTGTGAGATCTATGCTTGTTAACCATATCCCTTTAAAAAAAAATCAATGTTCTCATGGTACTTTTACAAATTGGTTTGTATTGTACTATTTGTTTTTCAAGCTCCTTGGCCCCCTGACCATGCATTCTGTGATTCATTTCAAGTGCAAATTATTTGCACTGTTAAGCTTTGGAGTCCATAAAAACATTTGTGCTAATACAAAAACTGAAATGCCAGATTTCCAGGAATAAAAATGAGGGTAAATTACCAAGCAACATTTCTATTTTTAGAAAATTAAATAATATAGATTAAATTACTGGGGACATCAAAGCATCCAGGCATCCTACACATGTCCTGAAAAATACAGTGCATTATTTTGGAACAAGTTGTAAATAAAAAATAATGTCTCTTTAAACACTCAACCTCAAGAGTCCTCAAAAGGACCCAGTCCTCCTAAGCATATATGCCACCTTTGGTTTCAATCACTTAAAACCCACATCTGTTTTCAAATGGCTCTATAATCAAGTGATGTCTCAAACAAAATAAAGATAAAATCTAAGAGTCTTTCCACCTCAAACACATAAATATATATAACACAGTGGGAAATATATTTGTTTGTTAGGGCCACCACAACAAATTATTGCAAAAAAGAAGTGTCGTCTCACAGATCTGGAGACCAGAAACCAGAGACAAAGCTGTCAGAAGGGCTGCTTCTTTATAGCTAATTTCTTATTTGACTGCCCTAAGTCAATTTTACCATGCAGAAATTCTCATATTCTTTAGTGTAAGACATTGGTGGTCGCTGGTGGGTGGAAGCTACCTAATTACTATGACTTTGTTACCAAGTGGCCTGTGACCATGAAAGCAAGACTTAACCCTAATATCCCAAATGCTTAAAAGCTAGCAAACAGGAACAAAAACAGTCATACACCTGTTTTTGCAGCTCCAAGGAAAAGGCTGCTCTCTGCTCCCAGGTAGACTGACACATATCTTGCATGAATGCTTCATTCTGCACCAAATATAATAATGTTCTGAAAGCAGAATCAGCCAGCCTTGAAGGGGGGTGAGGAGATAGCATCTTTCATGAATCAAAAGGATATGGGGTGGGTGAGGGGCCAGAATCTAGCCTACCCTGCCCCATTATTGAAGTGTTTGTTACACAGCAGAATTAGTACAAGAGTCACAGGTCCCATGCAAATGTCTAGCCAACCGTGTGTGCTGAATACCACTCATTCATCAAGATAAAATTATTTCTGTCATCCTTTTGTCAGTGACAAATTATTTGGTAAAGATTTGA
Organism: Tarsius wallacei; assembly: GCA_963574415.1. Classification (NCBI taxonomy): domain Eukaryota; kingdom Metazoa; phylum Chordata; class Mammalia; order Primates; family Tarsiidae; genus Tarsius; species Tarsius wallacei. The sequence goes on from CAUYQG010207123.1 coordinate 9,870, forward strand.
TAATGATACTTAAAATGCAAAGTCACTACTTCAGATGGCTGCTAACTCTTCTTGGGATATTTCAGATGCAACTGAATGAACAATTCCTAAGATATAGTTTACTTGTCCATGAAAACAGATAACACTGTTTACACTGAAATCATTTTGAAGTAGATTAAAACAACAAAATAACAGAGGGCCATTTTCTGTGTGTTTTTTGCCAATAATTTTTCATCTATACAAAATTATTTAGCTATCACTAAGATAATTAAAGGTCAATTTAAAATTGAGGAAATTGATACACAGAAGTCTACCTACTCCTTGTATAACCTTGGGAAAGTTGTTTAACCTTTCTAAGCCTGGTATTTTTCATCTGTATAATGTAATCCCTATGATGAATGCATATGATAATGGATATAAAGCTCTTTTCTCAATGCCAGCCATTCAGGATGGATTCAATCAACTACAATTTTAACATTCCAAATGAAATATAAATGAATTAAAGAATGTTTAATCCCTCAACTTAATGTCTGATGTTCTTGCCTTTAGACAATAGAATTTTACTATTCGATGATAGTGTAGAGGTAATGTATGATCGGTTCCTCCAAGAAACTGAAATTACAAGGTTTTGATTTGCCAGAGCTAGCATAGAAAATCTTATCACAGCTAAATCCCAAAGAAACAAAACTAGTATATTTATTCATGGTAAACCCTCTTCGTGTTTTAATTAACATAACTATATTCAATATACCATATCCCAATGTTCTAATCCAAGATATCCTCTCTCCTTAGCAATCATCTCAAAGTTCCTGTTACATCAGGCTATTCACTTATTCTAGGCTCTCTTCACTGTCTTTCCTCCTTTAGGAGTGACGAATGACATCATTCCAGAGGGCTGCCCAAGTACCTTATCTCTGACTTCAGTCTGCCACTTTCAGGCCAGGCCCAGAACCAGGTTTAGTTCCATACTGATTCACCAGTTGGCAAGAAACCAGCATGTCTCTAGCCCTGGGAACAACAGGAGATGAAATGAAATGGGAGAACAAAGTCAAAGTTTACTTCCAACTTGTGGCCCAAGGCTCAGTTTATGAAGAATATGTGCAATAATGCCAGCAAACGTTGTGAATTCTATTGAGTACGCTGAGTAATTCTTGGCTTTTCCACCATATCTGTCAGTAGTAATGCTCTGAAAGAATACTAAATCATCAAATTTGTTCCCATTTCTCAAACTCTAACATCCAAATCCTTTTTCCATAAAGTCTGAGATTTGAAGTGACTATCAGAGGGTCTAATTTAGCCTCCCAAATAACATTCATCTTTATAATACTCCCCTCGAGAGCAGTCAAGTACATTGTTTGACAGATCCAGTTATTAGAAAGTCCTTAGTTACATTCAATTGAAATATGCCTGTCTGCAACTTTCACGTATGAGTCAGAAAGTCAACCCTAAAACCACAACATTTCAAAGTTGGCAAGAATCTTGAAGTTATTCTGCTTTCTGGAACTTCCCCCAACAAATCAACCCTCCTTTCTACTTTAACACCCATAGTAGTTAATTTTTGCTGCATAATACATCTCCCCAAACAACAAACATTTATTATTTTTCATGATTTGTGGATCAACTAGGTGATTCTTCTAGTCTGGCCCGTTCAAGCAGGGCTGGATGGTCTACAATGGCCTGACTCACATGTATGACAATTGCCAGGTCGGAGGTTCTAGGCATGGCCTTACCTGGGTCTGTGCTCCACATGGTCTCTCCCGTTCCAGGAAGCCTGCCTAGCATTCTGCATATGGTCTCACAGTTGTGAAAACAGCACTTTATAAGCCTCTAAAGTACCATATTTGCTAATGTACTTGTGGCTAATGCAGATCACATGATGCTCTGTGATAGTGCCTCCTTCTTTGCCGGGACCCTACCAATATATATCCTTCCCAGAACCACAAAATGTAAACTTATTTGGAGATAAGGTTGTTGCAGATGGCATCAGTTAAGTTAAAGTGAGTTCATACTGGAGTAGGGCGATTCTTTAAACCAGTGACAAGCCAAGGAGCCCCAAGGATTGCAAGTAACACCAGAAACTCAAAGAAAGGAATGGAACAAATTCTCTACTAGACCCTCAAAGAGAGCATGATGCTGCCAATACCTTGACTTCAGACTTCTAGCCTCCAAAACTATGAGAAAATAAATTTCTTTTGCCTGAATTCACCCAGTATATAGTTAGTTGTGGCAGCCCCAGGAAGCTAATACATGTGGCTAAATGGAGAGTGAAGGAATAGAAAAGGGGAAAACGGAAATGTCACAGAAAGTAATGTGTGTACAGGAATGGGAAGGACTTTGTGGCCATGTTTTTAATCTACCAAAGAGCCCTTCAAGTATATTACGTACTACAATATTCCCCTTCATTATTCTTTTCAGGATGACACCTCCCAGTTCCTATAACAAGATTTCAAAACCCCTTGCTTGGATTGGGTAAAAATACATAGTGATCTAAGAAGCATTTGTTGAGCTCATCATGTGGAACTCCCTAGAAAGACTGCCCTACAGAATGGATTGCTCTCTGCTTGCTGTTCTTCTAATGCTGATCGTAACAAAATCCCCTATTCGGTGTGGCCATCATTGTATAGTTGGGAAAGGAATTGCTGAGCCCCTGATGGAGGTTTTAAAGCATTCAAAATACGAATGCTTTAGTCCTGCTATCAATTCAATCCCCAACCCCCAATTTATCAAATAATCTTGGGTCACAAAGCAAAGTGCTAGATAGAGAAAGGGGATGAAGGGAAAATGAAGACTCCATCCCTGTCCTCCAGTACATTACAAAGCAGAGCAAGTGCATTTACAGGATATGTCACAATGTGATGGGCTAAAAAAAAAAAAAGTAAAGTAAAAACAAGGAGCTACGAAGACACTGGTGCCAAGTAACAATAAATTCTCATTTCCCTCTCTCTCCCACAGATGGGCTTCGATGTTCTTATCATTGAAAAAGGGCTCCTAGTTCCTTCCCTGACTTCTTCACTGATTTGTTATAAGAATTTAATTTTTAAAAAATAAAATAAAATGGTTGCACACACACACACACACACACATACATACACCCTTGTGTGGAAGTTGCACTCATAGTATTGCAATTTTTCCATATTTCTTCTAAAATGCAGGCTCACCCTTCTACTACGCATTATAGACACTTTCTCTTCCATAGTACTATTGAGTTCAGTATTAGTTCATCTGTGTTTGGCTACAAGTAATAGAATCCTGACTCACTGGAGTTGAAGTATAAGACTATTTATCATTTTGCTTAGCAAGAAGTCTGAAGATAGCTGGTTCCAGGCTTGGCAACTCCACAATGTGAGACGTTGTGTCAAAATTTCTAACATTCTCTTAGGGTGGTTGCAAAAGGTCTGAATACCTCTGAATATTATCTCTTCATGGACCGTGTCCAAATGGGGATAAAGAACTGGACAGATGACTTACCTTTGTCATGTCATCAGGAAGGAGATCACTTCCCCAGAGATCACTTGGAAAATGTCCCATAGTCTCTTTGGCCAGAACAAAGCTCCATGAAGGCTTTGAAAGCATGCTTGTGTTCTGTCAGCTCTACTGCGGGTACCAGCAAGGGAGAAAAAGCTTGGAATGACCACTGGGTATAGTTCTCAATTAGCCAACCAAGAATTTCAGATACCTCTCCAGAAACACATGGCATTTTAAGAGATAACAAAGACATTTTAGCCAACTCTTAAAATTAGCAAGTAATGTGCTCATCATAGTAATTAAGCATGTGGGCTCTGAAGTCAGACTGCTTGGGGTTAAACCCCAGTTTATAATTTACAACATGAGTGACTGTGAGCAAGTTACTTCGCTTCACCATGTGTCAGACTCTGCATATTAAAAATAAAGAAAATAATAATAATAATACCTACTCACAGCATTGGGAAGATTAAACATGTAGCACTTATTGCAATGTCTGGTGCATGATAAATATTTAATAAATATTACTCATTATTGTTATTCCTGTGTCCACTCCTACTACTAGATAAGGTAAGGGACAGAGATGTTCTTGTATATGTATTTACATAAAGAAAACTGGAAGAACACATAAGGAACCATCAAAAGTGATTACCTGGCTGGGCACAGTGCTCACACCTATAATCCCAGCACTTTGGGAGGCCAAAGTGGGTGGGTCCCTTGAGCACAGGAGTTCAAAACTAGCCTTGGCAACATAGCAAAAACCAATCACTACAAAAAAATCAAAAAATTAGCTGCACATGCCAAACTACTTGGGAGGCTGAGGTGAAAAGATCACCTGAGTCCAGGAGGTCAAGGCTGCGGTGTACTGTGACGGTTGTGATTGTGCCACAGCACTTTAGCCTGGGTGACAGAGTAAGACCCCAACACACACACACACACACACACACACACACACAC
>CAUYQG010207127.1:0-22452 GCA_963574415.1 Tarsius wallacei
CAGCAGGTCGAGACTGTGGTGGCTGGGAGCGGCCACTGCACTCCAGTCTGGGTGACAGAGTGAGACTCCAACTCAAAAACAAAAACAAAAACAAAACAGCAAAAAAAAGAATTCCTTTTTGTTCTTTCCTTTGTTTTTCCCTTTTTATTCTTCTCTCATTTTGGGTTGGACGTGTGTTTGTCTGGTTTTCCTCTTTTTGTTGTTGTTGTTGCTTGTTTTGCTTTGTTGTTATTCCAGTTTGCTTTGGGGTGTGTGTGTGTGTGTGTGTGTGTGTGTGTGTTTATTGTTTTTTGCTCCAGTTTCTGCTCTTGTTGTTCTGGGTTTTTTTGTGTGTGTTTTAAAAAGTTTGTCCATCTTATTTCATTCTTCTTTTCTCCATTCTCCTCATTGCTATTACTGTATCATGGGCTCAGGGGGTACACACACATACTCACACATCATCATATAGAGTAGTGGTAGGGAGTGGGTCTCAGGAAATCCATACCCCAATCAGTGAACATTGTAATTTGCAAGGAGTTTCTGAATCCTTGCTCCCCATCCTCCACCTTATTTGACTCTCAAAAATAAAAGACATGGCAAAGCTTTCTACCCACAACCCTGTTTCAAAAGAGGACAAATTCATAGCCCTGATCAGGGAAGAATAGAGGTCAGAGCAAACATCAGAAGTGATAGCCTCTCCCATTGCCACTGAATAACAAAACTAAAGAGAAAAGAGAGCGATCTGTCACAAATGAGGAAAAATTAATGGAAGAACACAGGTAACTCCCAGTGTACCAAAGAGAAAACACCTGAAAATTCAGACCTCAGAGCCAAACAATAGAAGTCACCAATGACTGTCCCCAGAATTCAACAGGGTGTAGGGAATGGATGGAAAAAGTAAATAAGACTCAAGAAAGACAATATGCAACACTGAAGTAACTTATAAGAGATTTGGGCCATAAAAAATTTCATCCAAGAACTAAATAACAAGATGACAAGCATGGAAAGCAGAATTAAGCAGAAGGAAGAATCTCAGAACTTGAAGACAAAAACATGGTATTAACTCAATCTGTAAAAAAAAAAAAAAAAGAAAAGAAAAAAGAAAAAAAGAAAGAAAGAAAAAAGGCTCCAAGAGATGTGTGATTATATATAGAGACTGAACCTATGCCTGATTGGTATCCCAGAAGAAGAAAGGGAAATGGAGAACACCTTGGAGCAAGTATTCCAGAAGCTTATCCAAGATCAGAGATGTGACAACACAAACACAAGAGATACAGACAATGCTGTAAGTCATCAAATGAGAAGATCAACCACTAGACACATAGTAATTCACCTACACAAAGTAGAAACAAAAGAAAAAAATCCTAAAGGCAGCAAGAAAGAAAGATCAGACTACCTACCAGGGAAAAACAATCAGAATAGCAAGAGACTATCAGCAGAAACACTACAAGTTAAAAGGGACTGGAATCTAAACTTTAAAGTCCTCAAAGATAAACAATTTCAACCAAGAATTTCCTAGTCAGCCAAACTCAGTTTCATCAGCAATGAACAATTAAAAATTTTCTCAGACTTCCAATCCCTAAGAGAGTATGCAGCTTCTAAATCAACTATACAGGAGATGGTGAAAAAGATATTAAACACAGAAGAAAGAGAAAAAAAAAGAATGACCATGCACTTCCCAAGAGAACAGCAGAACACAGAATTAACAGAGTGTACATAGCGACTGAAAACTTGAACACACACATATGCATCAACTCAAAAGTTAAAAGAAAGCAAATAAACAAACAAAAATTCTTATAAGAACTGTTAGGAATGGAGGATGTGGGGGGTGGGAGGACCACAGCATCACCTGAGTTGGCGTGCTGGAGTTGCAGGCTGGTAACCAGAGATCTGAGTAATACAAAGATTTGCAAACACACCAAGAGATAAAAAAAAGAAAAGATTTATTTAAGAAAAGATCACTTCTCATAGACAGGAAGAGAGCTGGTACTCTAATATGAGCGTGGCACTGAAGGCTGGGGAACTGGGTATATTGAAAGCTCTTGGAGGGGAGTTTGGGTCAAGGAGAATGTTTAGAATTGCACTTTTTGATGTAGATAACAGAAATCACAAGTTTTGTGTCTTGACATCACCAGGCCCTCATATCTCATAACTCCAGGAGGTGGATTGGAGGCCAGTCACAGTAAACTATTAATAATACTTCAAGGCCTAAAGCACAGATGCCTCATTGGGTGAATGATTTGTAGACCTTGAGGAAGAGGGGGTCTGCTTTATGATTACAATAGGCAGATACTGGTCATATTTGAGGGATCTGGGTTTCTGAAAAAGGCAAAGTCAGCAAAGTTAATTTTTATCTAGAGTATGCATTCCTCCAGAACATAGCTTTTACTTTTTCATTATTGTGTTAAGATGTAGGAACAAAACAAAGTGGCTTTTTTATTTCAGTCCATCCTTTCAAGAACCTCATCATGGGGAAACAATCACATTTAAACAATCAGTCTGAATATCAGTGGACTAAATGCACTGCTGAAAAGACACAGAATGTCAAACTGGATTAAGAAAACCATGACCCAATAATATGCTGCATCCAAGAAACTCCTCTCATCACAAAGGATGCACACAGACACAAAGATAGAGGATGGAAAATAAGTGAATAGATCAGAAAAGAAGACAGGAGTCACAATCTTAATATCAGACAAAACAACATTTAAGCTATCAAAAATTTAAAAAGATACAGAAGGATACTACATAATGATAAAAGTTTCAATCCATCAACAAGAAATATCCATTCTAAACACATATGAACCCAACACAGGAACACCAGCATTTATAAAGCAACTACTAAGTAAATTTTTAAAAAAGATAATGACTCTAACACTATTATAACTAGGGACTTAAATACCCCACTAACAGCTGGGCTCAGGGGCTCAGCCTGTAATCGCGCGCCTTGGGAGGCTGAGGTGAGTGGATTGCCTGAGCCCACGGGTTCGAGACCCGCCTGGACAACTTGGCGAGACCTCATCTCTACAATAAATCAAAAAAATTAGCCGGGCCTGGTAGCGCACGCCTGTAGTTCCAGCTACTTGGAAGGCTGAGAGGGAAGGATCACCTGAACCCAGCAGGTCGAGCCTGCGGTGGCCGGGAGCGGCCACTGCACTCCAGTCTGAGTGACAGAGTGAGACTCCAACTCAAAAAAAAAAAAAAAAAAAAAGAGCTTATCTACAAACAAATAGGAGTTGAGGGCAATGTTAGGAAGGGAAGAAGTCCTTAGTTTCATTTTTCTTGAAATACAGATGTGGAAAGATAAACTACATGTTAACATAATTCAAGATAATTAAATACATAAAATTATAATTCTAGTCAGGAAGAGATAGTATATTTATAAAGCTGTTTATAAAGTAACAAATTTTGCCTCAGGACAAACAATGTACTTTAGCTTTCCTACTACCCATCAACAAAGGATCCTAGGAGTCTATAATTTGGTGAGATAAGAATACCTTCCTGCTTACTTTAATAATTCACAAAAGGCTTCCAAATTCTACACAAGAAAATTATAAACATTGTCCTCCTAGAATCTCTGAGACTAAGTCCAAATAATAACAGGCTAATAACTAGATCAGTCACAGAATACATCTAAAAATAAAAACCCAATCCATGTTTTTAGCAGTAATTCTTTCCTTTCTTACTCCCAAATACTCAGGTACAAACATCAGCAACATGGCTTTAGTGCCTTATACATTATCGCCTAATAGTACAAATGGATAATTGAACTCTGGTTATTGCCTGGTTAAGTACAGAGCACATTTGACTGGATTGCCTAACACAAAATAAAGGCAATGGGTTTCCCTATAGTAAAACATGAAAAACAAACAAACAAACCCCCAAACCTTATGGAAACATGTCTTCAAAATCAAAGTAGACATTAGAATTGCCACCTATGGCCATCAACTATAATTGAACACATTTCTGTATGTATGTGTTTTTGATTATTGGAAGAGAAACTGTCAAAAAATCTTGGGTTAAAAAAGATAAATATCTGATGTATCTGATGCATTTTTCCTCCTCCTTTATGTTTTTTTTGGGGTCTCTAATAGTAGTTGGTATTCGGCTAGAACTGTTCTACATGGTGGAAGAAAGAATGAAAGTCATATGATGAGATTTTCATCTGCCTTTAAGCATTTCTATTACAGTGGTTGGAATTGCTTCTTGCTAGCTGGGCTCCTCCAGCCTATTTTAAAATAAAGATTAAAAAAATCTGATTTCAGCACTTTATAAAAAAGATACCTGCACTTGGATGTTTATTGCAGCATTGTTCACAATAGCAAGAACCTGGAAGCAACCATGCTGTCCACCAAAAGAGGAGTGGATTAAAAAATGTGTACATATACACAATGGAATAGTACACAGCCATAAAAAAGAACGAAATCATGAAATTCGCAGAACCTGGATGGAGCTAGAATCTACAATACTGAGTGACCTCTCACAGAAACAAAGAACTGAATATCACATGTTCTTACTCATATAGTAGATCTTGATCATCCAACGTATCACCATAAGAAAATGACTGACAGTGGTGGGAAACTATGGGGGGGAGGAGGAGGGAGATGGGATTAATGGTAGTAAATATCTGTCTAGGGATGGGGAGACATCTCTTATCAACAAGGGTGCCTGAACGAAGCATATTTGTATACCTAACCCATAACTGTACCCCACAATATCATAATAAAAAATATTGAATATTAAAAAAAACAACTAGGCAATAGATTTCCAAGAGTTCAATCTCAAACCATTATACTTCTCTCAAGATCGGTAAAAGGGAATTCTCAAACAACACAGTTTTCAATTAACTGGACAGACTTGATGATCCAACCATATGTTATGGTTCAACAATCTCTTAAGTGTTTTAACACATTTTGAGTTCTAATCCTGAACTGCTCTCTAGCTGTTTCCTGGGTCTTAACCACATTTGTCTTTGAGATCATTACTAGGAAGAAGTTTCACACTTCTTTTGATACCCAAAACAAAATACAGGAAATGAATATTGTTTGACATAGCTGAACTTAAAATAAACAAACTTACATTTGGAACTTATCATTAATGTACATGTAGAAACACTTGCCCACTAGCTCTTAATATGCAACCCTACCTGAAAATAGACAAAGATTTCATCATGTAATCTTTTATGTTTTTATGTTTCTCTGTTGGCAGACAAATATTTATTTTAAAAATGGAAGTGGTATTAAGTTAGATACCAAGGACACAGTCTAGGTTCAATTTCTGCCTCTGGTACTTATTACACTGGCTACTTAATCTTGGTTAGCTTTTAACTTCTTCATTTTTAAACACAAGGATAATAATACCTAGCTCATAGGCTGTGACAAGTACTAAATGGTATTTTGCACGTGAAGTACTCATAATGCCTATGAGTAAGTGCTATAAATGTTCAGTAAATGTTAATTATTACTACCACTGTTAAATAGCTAACCTCTTTTTAATGTGAGTCTGTATCATGCCTACAAAAAAGCATAAAATATACCAATATGCAACATTTATATGCTCATTGTGTGCCTTACTTTAGAAGTTCCTCAAGAAAATGAAGTTACACAATAAGAATTTTTAAGCTATTTCCTCTTCACCAAAATTCTCGTTACAATTAAAACCAGTTACAATTAGCGATATATACTTAATACTATTTATAAAACAAAAAAAACCCCTTCAAATTGGAAAACAAAATTTCCAAGTAAAAAACATTCAGAAAAATATTTGATGAGTATCTCCTATGTATCATGTTCTGTGGTAGGGATATAACTAAGTATGTCTGTTTATGATAGAGGTTGGGAAGGGAGAGAGACTCCATGCCTCAGAAATTTAACCCAGTGAGAGAGATTGATAAGGTAGGGAAAAAAGCTGATAATGTTTACAACGCACTTGATGAGTACCATTGCCTAATAATAGAAAAACTAAAAATTCTAAATATAAGACATGACCTTCTCAAAGTTTTAATTTGTATTCTTTAATTAGTTTTATCCTGTGGCCTTTAAATTCAATTTTTTTACAGCAAAGAATGCTGTGCAAAGACAGTACGTGATAAATATTTTTTCTAAAGTTACGATACATTTTGAAAGGAAGTTTACTTATTAAAAGAAAAAGAGAGTGCATACTTACTCTTTCCTTGTTATAAAAAGCAATAATTTCCATTATATGAGGAATAGAAAAGTAGATATCTCTTAACCCTTAGAAACTTAAGAAGTACTGAAAGAGTTAGGATTAATGTTGGAAATGAACAGTAAAATACAAAGACATTATTACTAAGCTATCAATTACAATTTTGATATTTAGCTGAAAGAGAAGTAATATTTCTCATAAGCATTAAACCATTCCCTAAACTTGAACAATTTTAGACTCACAGTGTTCAAAATAATAAACATTTAGAAGTTGCTTTGAGAAATAAGCCAGATAGTACAAGAAAATTCCTGCATGGTCTCACTTATATGCAGAATTTAAAGAAGGTAGAATACAAAGAAACAGAGAGCAGAACAGTGATTTACAGGGGTGGAAATGAGGGGGAAGAAATGGGAAGAAGTAGGTCAAAGGAAATAAACTTGTAGACTAACTGTAGAGAGCTAATGTATAGCATTGAGGGCTGTAATTAATAATAATTTATCATATACTGAAAATTTGCTAAGAGAGTAGATTTTAAGCGCTCTTACTACAAAATTTTTAAAACAGTGACTATGGAAGGTGATGGATAGAAAAATTTGCCTGACTGCAGTATTAATTTCACTATGTTGTACACTTTCAATATATACCCCCCCCCAAAAAAAAGTTACACTGGTAACGTAATTACATTCACAAGTTTAAAGAACCATGGAAATCCATGTATCTAAATTGCATTTTTTAAAGAAATGTGATACATGAGTTTCATATCCATAATTTTTAAAAATATTATTTTATAATAATATCAAATTTCTGTTATAATTTTCCATTTTTCTTTTTCTGTAATGTTCCATTTTTCTTTTTCTGTAATGTTCTGGGTACTTAGTTTAGCAGCTGTTCAAGCATAGAACATTTTTTTCCTTAACAAAATAATTATTGCTGTAATAATCTGTAATTATGGTTTATAACTGCAATAATCCCAAAGAAATCAGTCATTACCATAGATCACAAGTAATCGTTAACTACTGTTAATGACCTATTTCTTAGGGATTATTGTTTTCGTAAACCATGACCATATTACCACAAATATGGAAGAGCAAGACAATCTAATACAAATGAGATCATAATATAAATAAACTTATTTTGTAACATTAAAAGCCATTAAGCATCCAAATTAAAGCACACATAACAAGAGCATATAATTTTCTTTGTTCAACACTAACTGAAGTGTTTAGTCTGCACAAAAGAAACTGAATACTACTACATACAATGTACAAAATAAAGCCATGTTAGGCATTCTTCATAATATAAAACAATAATTTTTGAGCAGACCACAGCTCAAATCTTTAAAAGGCAAACAAATTCCTTTCTACTGACCTTCTGCCTAGAAGACAACAAATATTATTAAAAATTGTCTAAGTACTAAGCATTATACCACAAACTTTGAAATGTTATTTTACTAAAACTACATAGTGTATCCAACTATAAAAACTTCAATTTATAAAAATCAAGAATCAGGTCTGACATTTTTTTTCAATAGACCTATGTAAAACCACTAAATTATTACATTTCAATTAATCTCACTCATATATCCTTGAACATTTAGTCTTTCATTCAATATTCTTTTGAAGAAAAACAGGTCTTTGATTTTACAACTAAATCTTTTCTCATTTTAATATAATTTACATACATGAAAGCATAAATGAGATGTACATGAGGTGTAATAAACACCTGACTGACAGAAGAGCCAATGCACTACCAACACTGTTACACAACACTGTCACATCTACCTCCATGCCGTTCCCCTAGCTTATCCCCTTACTTTCTACCCTAAGGGTAACCAAGACCCAACATTTAGTGCTTATTATTATTCATTTGATTTTTAAAAGCTTTAGCACAAATGCATATGTTCTTAAAAAATATATTTCTAGCATTACTTATGTTGGGGCTTATTATTAAGTTTCATACTGCATGCAACTTCCTGAGAGTTGCTTTTCCCACTAAACATCTTATCTCTGACACTTATCCTTGTTAGGTATACCTGTAGTTAATTCATTTTTTCGATTAGCATAACAGAAAAAATGTATAATATTCTATTGTGTAATTATGATATGTATATCTATTTTTATGTTGATGGGCATCTGAGCTGTTTCCACTTTTTGCCATTACAAACAATAATACTATGAACATTACTACACATAACATCTTATGTACAGATTTTTCTCAAGGATACATGTAAGAGTAGAAGTACCTGGTCAGTGACGTTCCACTTACAAGATAACACTAAATTCATTTATATTCCATTTCCAATTGATTACACTTGGCACTCCCACTAGAAGCATATAAGGATTCCTTTTGACCCTCATTCTATGACAAGATTTCTTATTTTTGCCAGTCTAGTAAAAGTAAAAACATATTTCAGGTGGCCTTAAATTCTACTTCTCTTGTTAGTAATGAAGTTGGGCATTCTTTCAAATATATGCACCATCTGTGTTTATTTTTTTGCAAGATGCCTATTTGTTGACATCTATTGATCTTCTTCCTAATTGATTACTGATTTGTAAGAATTCTTTCCATATTCTTCTAGATGGTGATCCTTGCTTATTTGTGTGTGTTGCAAATATCTTATGAGTGTTAGTCTCTTTCTTAGTCAACTGTAGATTTTTTTCTAAAAATTTATTCATTTCCTAATTTACTAACCTCAGAAAACACTATGATCTTATCTTTTAAACCTCTGCAGTACTCATAACTACACTTCACCTTTTGTTACAAATAGTATTTATTTGTGAAATCTTTTCTTAATCTCATGAGAGGTTTGTCAGTTTTATTAGTCTTTTTAAAGAGCTAACTTCTGATTTTTTAAATTATACTGAAACCTTGTTTTTCTTTTTTTTTTAATTTTTATTTTAAAGATGTAGGGTACAATTCAGGGTTAGGTATACAAATGGTCATTGTACAGGTAAAGTTTGGGCCTCACTTTGGTCCCCACTTCACCTGGTTTGAGATCAGGTATCCTTATTGATGGAAGTATGCCCTCCCCATCCCCTGGTAGTTTCCCTCTACTGCCAATTCTTTTCTTGTAGTAGTATGATCATTGTTCAGGATCCACTTATGAGTGAGAACATGTGGTACTCAATTCTTTGTTTCTGTGATAGATCAGTGAGTATTACAGACTCTAAATCCATCCAAGTTGCTGCAAAGCTCATAGTTTTTTTTTATGACTGCATAATATTCCATCATGTATATGTACCACATTTTTTGTATTCAGTCTACTTTTGATGGGCAGCATGGTTGGTTCCTTGTTTCTGCTACTGTGAAGAGTGCTGCAATAAACATGCGTGCACAGGTATCTTTTTTATAGAATGATTTGAGTTTCTCCGGGTATATTCACAGAAGGGGGATTGCTGGGTCATATGGGAGGTAGATTTTTAGGTCTTTTAGGAATCGCCAGTTTTCCACAGAGGTTGTACTAGTTTACACTCCCACCAACAGTGTAGAATTGTCCCCTTTTCCCCGCATCTTCTGCTATTAGTTTTCCTTTTTTCTTTGACAATCAGCAATTAGTTCTTATCCACACTAACTATCTGTAGATTTTTGAAAGTGGTAACAAGTACATAGTCTTCATCTTCATTATGTTTTCTGGACAACCACACATGGATACGTGGTATGGGACATTCCTTATTCCTTTGGCCCAAACAGCTTTGTTGAGCCCAGTATCAATGCATACATCTGGAGTCCCCATCTCCTTCATGACAAATTTTAGAATCTTTCTGAATGCCTGGGGGACACCCTTCTTGAAGCCCACTCCACAGATGCGCTTGTGAATATCAAAGGTGTATTTTTGGGTCACCACCTCATTGATGAGAGAATGGTCCTTCTTTTCGACACCCTTCTTTGCAGGTGCCATTCTGTCAGGCCCAAGTTGGAAAGGAAAAGCGCAAGGAATTATGTTTTTCCTTTCTTAAGGCTTAATTTGTTCCTCTCATTCTAATTTCTCAAGTTGGATGCTTAGGTCACAAAATTTCAGCCTTTTGTGTTTTCTAAATAAGCTTCTAAGTCAATAAATTTCCTTTGAATTAAATATTTGACCACATTCCAAAAATGTTTTACTCCACTATTGTGTAACTCTATTTTTAAATTTTCTCTAGATTTCTTTTACCCCATAATTACTTAGAAGTATATACCCTGAAGAACTCAAATCACTTTATAAAAAAGACTGAATTCTTTTTCTCTAATTTCAAGAAGAGGGCAAATGTGTCTGTTCATATTACTCTTATTCAATATAATCTTGAAGTTCCAGTTAGTTGAATAAAGCAAGAAAAAGAAAATTAAAGTAATTCTAATTAAAGTGAAAGAAAACTGCTTTAATTGCAAATGACATGATTGTCTATATACAAACTAACTAAGAGTCTACCAAAGAAAAAGTCAACTTCTAAAACTAATAAGTGAGTTCATTTACATCACATGACAAGATCAACACACAAAAATCAAACATGTTTCTATATACTAATATACTACATGTGATTGTGCACTCACACATGAGTATGCATGTGTGTGTGTGTATAAGATGTATTTTTAAAAATTGGAAGTAATTTATATAATTATTTTGAGGGTTGGCAAATCCAAAAAATACAGGGAAAGGCCAACAGTATAGAAATATTCAAGCAAGAAACTGATGCTGCAGATTTGAAACAGATGTTTTTTCTTCTTTGAATTTTTTTAGTATTGTGCCTGGGGTGTTTCACCTGATTGGATTAGGCTCACCATTGAGAATAATGTTCATTACAAAATCAAGTCCATGTTATCTGCTTCTAATAATGTTCATTACAAAATCAAGTCCATGTTATCTGCTTCTACAAAATGCTTCCACAGCAACACTGAAATTAGCAATTGACTGAATACTTTTGTACTATAGCCTAGCAAAGTTGACACCGAAACTAGCCATTGCAATTTAACACTGTCAACATTATATCCATACACATATTCCTAAATCATACTTAATTTCTAAGTAAAGACAATAAGAAAGGCTTGCTTTAATCTAACATGATACAACTATTTTGGGTACAACTGAACACACACAAAGCTTTTCCCCAGAACAGGTGGCACAGTCTTTAGGTAATGTTCACTCATCTTCAAATCTTTAATATAGATAAGGTGATATAAACCTAACCATTATCAGTAGTACATCTTATGTTAGATGATAAGGGAATAATAGAAGAAAGAAAGCAAAGGTAGTCAATACACAAACACACACAGCCATACTCACAATAAAAATTGTTATATTCATAACAATTACAACCCTTTTCTCTGCAACTGATTACATAGTGGTAGCTTGTATTTTTAATTACCTCATTTCTACCCATTTCATATTGTCTTTGCTCTCAGGAAGCATCTCATCTGGTTATGATTTTGCCTGGTGTAGTAACCCAAATCTTCATTTCTGAAGGGACTGGGCCTTTAGAAATTGTGCATAAACTGAGTTACTGTAGATTATCCATTGACTTTAATCACTGGGACATGTACTAGACGATCTCCTGTATTCCAGACATATTTTCCTTACATACATTGCATAGTAGCAGACTAATATACTTTTGATAATGAGGATTTAATCTCCCCAACCAGTACAGTAACTTTCTCCTTAGTTGATTCAGATGGATGAGGAGTCCAAAGTGGATCAGTGACAGACTTAACTCTCACCTTGAAGACATCATTGCTGTGCTTCCTGGTGGAAGCTTTCTTGCCTTTGGAAATGACATCCCTAGACAAGTCGAGCATAAGGTTGTGGCTACAAGGAATAAACCTTTTGCTAGTGAAGTAAACAAGAAATAGAGGAAAATTTTCCTAACTTGATGAAGAAGTCAATTTGAAAAGGCTATATAATGTGTGATTCTAAGTATATGACATTTTGAAAAAGGTAAAACTATGAAGAAAGTAAAACAATCAGTAGCTGCATGGATGAGGGAGCAGGAAGGCATACATAGGTGGAGCACAGAGGATTTTTACAGAAGTGAAACTATTCTGTATCATACTGTAATGATAGATACATGTCATTATACATTTGTACGAATCCATTGAATATACAACAATAGGAATAAATCCTAATGTAAACTGTGGGTTTTGTGATTAGCCAGTAACAATAATGTGTTAATGCATGTTCAAGAATTACAACAAGCATACCACTCTGGTGGATAATGTTGATAATGTGTGAAGCTATGCATGCATGGAGGAGGTGATATTTATTAGTCATGGTTCTCTTGAAAAACAGGATTAATAGGAGATAGATAATACACCTAGAGAGATAGATGGATAGATGGATGGATAGATAGATAGATAGATAGATAGATAGATAGATAGATAGATGACAAGTTTATTAGAAGAATTGGTTTATGCTCTTATAGAGGCCAAGGAGTCTACTGATATGCATTCTGCAACCAGGAGGACCAGGAAATCTGGTGGTAAAATTCAGTCCAGTTCTAAAGGCTTGCGAAGCAAGAGAGAGTCAATGATGTAACTCCCAGTCCAAGGCCTGAGGCCTGAGAATCAGGTAGTGTAAGTTCCATAGTCTAAAGATCGGAGAATCAGGAGCTTTGATGTTCAAAGTCAAAAACAGATGCACATTTTTGCTCATGAAAATACAGAGATAATTTGTTCTTCTTTTGTCTTTTTGTTCAATTTTGGCCCTCAGTGTGTGCCCTTATTGATGAAAGCAGACCTTCCTTACCTTGTCTACTGATTCAAACTTTAATCTCTGTCAGAAACATCCTCACAGATACACCCAGGAATTATGTTTTACCATCTAGCCAGGCATTAATTAGCTTAGTCAAGTTAACACACAAGAAAACTAACCATAACAGGGCGTGTTGTAAATCAGTACCTTCACTTAATTTTGCTGTGAGTCTAAAACTGCTCTAAAAAGTAAAGTATAATACATGAGTGTGTCTGTGCCTGTGTGTGCATGTGTGTTTGTGTGTGTATGAGAGTGTCACTCCCATGAGCATGGGCTCATTTTGCATTTTATTTGCTGCAAAATGAGTTTCTTTACCACAGCAGTGCTCTATGGATTACCATTATGGCAAATAAGGTGTTGTGTAAGACCTCAGATAATAATTTTGGCAGAAGCATTGCTTTCAGGAAAGGCAAATTTTTATCCAATGTGTTTATTCTAGTAAGAACAAAATGCTGCCCTTTACATGATGGAAGCAATCCAATATAATCAACCTGCCACCATGTGGCTGGCTAATTACTTCAAAGAATGATGCCATATGAGAAACCATATGCGTTGCTCTGTGCTGTTGACAGATTAGGCACTTAGCAATGATTGCAGCCAGGTCAGCATTGGTGAGTGGAAGTCCACATTACAGAGTCCATGCATAATCTTCTTCCCTGTCATCTTGGCCACTTTGTTCATGAACCCATTGAGCACCATTCAACTGAGGTGACAAAAAAATGGCTGACTGGTATCCACAGATTGTGTTATCCTATCCACTTGATAATTAAAATCCTCCTCCACTGAGGTCATCCTTTGGAAAGAATTCATGTGAAACACAAGTATTTCCATTTTTTGCCCATTGAGAAAGCTTTATCCACATACCTCTTCCCAAGACTTCCTTTTTAGACATGTTCTAATCATGTTCCTTTTAAATCCTTGGCCATTCAGTCAAACAATTGGTCACAGTCTATTAATTGATGTAGACATGTACCTCTGGCCATTTATCCTTCTAACCAAAATTAGCTAAAATTCTGCACACTGGGAGAATTTACCTTCACCACCGTCCTTCAGGGAACTCCCCAAAAGGGGATTTAGTTCTTCTGCTTCCCACCTTCAAATGGCATCTGTATATCACAAAATGCAAAGATTTCTCTTCTTCAGTCAATTGATTTTAAGGAGTTCCCAATGAAGCCATAGATGTGGGCTTGAAGAGATAATGTAAAAGGAGTAGAAGCCATGGGCCCATTTCTGATGAAACTTGCTTGATCATTTAGAGCCTGCTAGAGCTCACATTCATGTATACTGCTTTTATTTGAAGATGGAGTGCTACTGTGCACACTCAACTTTATAGCTTGGTGAGTCAGGCAACTACCAGTTCATGATGGGTAGCTCAGGTTACATAGTAAATTAGTGAACAGTGACTAAGTGTTCAGTCTTTAATAAGGCCCATTGGCAAGTAAAAGTCTTTCACTAAAAAGGAGTTATTCACAGACGATGACACGAATTTCCTCCAAAATCCTAAGAATCTACATTGTTTATACCTATAGCAGCCTATCAAAGAGTCCAAACAGAACCTCTCTCTGCCAATGACATTTTAAGTTCCCTTGAATCTGCTGAATCCCACAGCCTAGGTGGTAGAGCAGCTTGTGCAGAAGCCTAGACCTGTGTCTCAGAACCTGATCTGTTTCTAGGCCCCACTCAAAAAACCTAGCTTTTTAATCACTTGGTAAACGAGCTAGAGTAACCTATTCAAATGAAGATATATTGCTTCCAAAATTCAAAGAGACCCACTAGATAGTGTGCCTCTTTTTTGGTTGTAGAAGAGTCCAGATGCAACAATTTATCCTATAGCAGGGAAATCTTATCATGCCATGTAGGTAGACTTCTAGAAATTTTATTAAAGGGGAAGGGTCCTGAAATTTTGCCAATTTTATTTCTCATCATCTGGCATGCAAATGTCTTACCAATATGTCTAGAGAAGAAGCTCACTAGGTGTAATCAGCATAACATCATACATATAATAGACCAGCATGATGTCTTGTGGAAAAACAAATCAAGTTATCTGAGGAGTAAATTATGACTCAGGAGTAAGAGTTGATAAACCCTTGAGGAAGGACTGTGAAGATGTATTGCTGGCCTTGCCAGCTGAAAGCACACTGCTTCTGGTGGCCTTTATTAACTAGTATTGAGAAAAAAGCATTTTCCATGTTAATATCTGCATACCAGGTACTAAGGGATGTGTTAATTTGTTCAAGCAATAAAACTACATCTGGGACAGTCACTGCAATTGGTATCAACACCTAGTTAAGTTTATGATTTCCCACTGCCATTCTCAAAGTCCATCTGCTTTCTGGACAGACCAAATAGATGAGTTGAATGGAGATGAAGTGAGAATTATTATCGTTTCATCTTTCCAGTCCTTTATGGTAGCATTTATTTCTGCAACCTCATCAAATATTTAGCATTGCTTCTGATTTGCTATTTTCTAAAAGTAGTTCTAGTGACTTTCACTTTAGTCTTTTCTACCACAATAGCCCTCACTCCACAGAATAAGAAAACTATGTAAATATTTTGCTAGTATACCTATGTCAATTACGTATACTGAGTTTGGGGATCTACTGGACCCACTGTGAAACAGACATGAGTTAAAACTCCAGTTATCACTCAATCTCCATAAGGCTCCATGTTGACAGATGAATCACACTGATATTTTGGGTCTCTTGGAATAATATTAAATCAGAGCTACTACTCAGTAATCCCTAAAATATCTGACAATTTATGTTTCCCAAATGATCAGTAACCCCATAAAAGGCTATAGATTCCTTTGGGGAATCTGAGAGTAACACTATCTATATAAATTTTTGGAAGTAGGGTATTTCCTAAAGCAAATCTAGTCCCCATCTTATTCAAAGGGTTCCAGTTGTATAAACTGAAGGAATTCATTAAGAGTCCATGGCTTTCTGTTTTGGTGATTCAATTTAGAATTCTGTTTACTTGGCCTAGAAGTTTCTGCTTATAAATATCAATTAAAAATCTAGTAGGCTATCAATCCATTTCTCTTCTAGTGACATTATGATAAGCTGGACATTGCCTTAGATCTCTGCAAGTCAGACTATTCTGATTACTAGTTTGACCTTCTGTTCATTAAGATAGCAATGATCCTTTTCTTTGGCAATTAAATGCCACTACTTGGCTCCTGCCACCTTGGGGTGCAATTATCCCCATTGCACTCCCACCATAATTTCTGACATACAGAAAGAGAGAAACAAACAAACAACAACAAAAACAAAGTTCTTCAATAACACTGGAGATTCTCCTCACAAATTTATCATAGTTATAGTGAAAGGTGTTTTCTCTAGACTCCTCCAAAGTGTGTAAACAGTTGTTACATGATAAATCTACCTTAATATTGTCATTTTTCTAAACCTTTTTATCCCTTCTTCCATAGTAAACCAAGGCTGATCCAGCATTTCAATTTGGGATCCTGTTTCATCCAACCATCCAATCAAATTGTTAGAGCTCCTTCTTGCCCCAGGAGCTGCAGTAGTGAATTCAAACTTTCTGCTTAGTTGTCCCTTATCAATACATTCATCTTGGTCCAACTTTTAAAAATTTCCTTCCACTTTTAATCTATACCCTTAACATAAATTTCCACATAAATTCTCCCTATATTGTCTATATACATTTGAAAAGTCTTACAGTACTTATGGCATACAGTTCATCTTCCTGACTTCACACGTCTGGGACTGCTGAAAGATAAGAGTAATTATAAGTCTAGAAGACAAGAGTGTCAGTGGAGATAAGTCTTGTCCAGAATTAGCAATGTCTTGCAAGACAACTAACTACTTTAGAAGAGGTCATTATAGGCCTTCCACCATGATTGTAAGCCTTCAGAGGCCTAATCAGAAGCTGGTACCATGCAGAACCCCAAATAAAACTTTTTTATTTATAAAAAAAAAGAGAGAGAGAGAGAAGAAGACATTATAGATTGTTCAGTCAAAAGAGAATGAACATTCCCAGACAGAAACTAAACTCTTCAGAAGGTTCACCAGAACTTAGAGGTTTGATGTCCTCTGCTTTAGGGGAATCTGGCTACATGTCCCTATTTCAATTTTCAGTATTCCATTTTTTTCCTAATCAATGCTCTCACTTTAATAAAAATTTCCCTGACAGGTTGCAAGTTTAGTTTGTGTTTTAATTCACTCACTAACAAGATGATAGTATGGATTTGCTTATGTGAAATATTAATTCTAAAATTGCTGCAAATAAGGTTTTTGGTTTTTCTTTTCTTCATAGTACACAGAAGTTTCTAGGTTACTTGCACAAAGCTTAAGGTAAGAATTTGAAGTCCTGAACTTATCCTTTGTGTTCTCTACTTTCTCCAGTAGTTAGGAACAACTAGTCAATCTCATTATACTCATTAGTTTAGCAAAAATATTCTGAAGTACACAATACATAGCCACTCACTAATGCTCCTATTATGAGTATTTTATTATGAGTATCAAAAGGTAATATTTTGCACATTTCTAATGCTACATAATACCATGGCCTTCAGTTCCCTCTGTACCACCAGAAATGGAGTCATCAGTCCCTTGAAATCAATAAGATTAAATAATCAATTCAAAAATTATCTAAGGTTCTATTCCTCTAGGATGACTCTCCTGACCAAAAATCTGAATTAGGGTTCTCCTGAGAAACACAACTATTAGGATATATGGATATATTTATTTTAAGAAAGTGGCTTCATGATTGTGGGTGCTAGCAGGTGCCAAGTCTGTAAGCCAAGCAGGCAGGCAGA
The DNA here is from genome assembly GCA_963574415.1 of Tarsius wallacei. Classification (NCBI taxonomy): domain Eukaryota; kingdom Metazoa; phylum Chordata; class Mammalia; order Primates; family Tarsiidae; genus Tarsius; species Tarsius wallacei. The sequence continues at coordinate 17,643 of CAUYQG010207127.1, forward strand.
AGACCCTACCTATGGCCATATACAGAGATGAAAGATTTTTTAAATGAGAGTTACAAAATACTGGTCAAAGACATCAAAGATGACATAAACAAATGGAAGAATATCCCATGCTCATGGACTGGAATAATAAATATTGTCAAAATGTCCATTCTATCCAAGGCAATCTACAGATGCAATGCAATTCCTATCTTTTTCACAGACTTAGAGAAGACAACACTGAAATTCATATGGAAGCTAAAAAGAGTCTGGATAGCTAAAGCAATCTTATTCAATAAATAAATAAATAAGTAATAAAATTTTTATCTTTTTTTAATGTTTTATTTTGAAGATGTGGGTTACAATTCAAGGTTAGGTATACAAATGTTCATTATGCAGGTACCCTTATTGATGAGGTGTGCCTCCCTCCCAGCAGAAAAGAATAAACTAGATGCCCCACACTCTCAGACTTCAAATTTTACCATAAGGCTACAGTAACTGAGACAGTGTAGTACTGGTATAAAAATTGATATATAGACCAATAGAGCAGGACATAGAATTCAGAAATAAAACCACAGACTTTCAACCAACTTATCTTTGACAAAGATTACAAAAAGAAACAATGGGGAAAAATATATTTTGCAAATAGTGCCGAGAAAACTGGCTTATCACATGCAGAAAGATGAAACTGAACTCCCACCTCTCACCATATACAAAAATTAACTCAAAATGAATCAAGAACTTAAATGTGAAACTTCAAACTATAAGAATCTTTGCAGAAAACATGGAGAAACCTTCTGGACATGGGAGTAGGTGATGCATTTATAACCATATCCTCAAAAGTAAATGCAGCAAAATCTAAAATTGACAGGTGAGATCTTATGAAGCCAAAAAGTTTTATGAAAAAGATACTGTCAAGAGACTAAATTAGAGAAAACCCACATGAGGAAAAAAAATTTTTTTAAGCTATGCATTCAACAAAGGCCTAACATCCAGGATCTATACAAAACTCAAATGAATTGCCAGGGGGAAAAAATAGAACTATTAGCCCCATTAAAAAGTGGGCAAAGAACATGAACAGACACTTCTCAAGAAAGACATGCAAGTAGCATACGAAAAAAATTACTATTTTCACACTTGGAGAAAGGTAAATCAAAACTATAATGATATACTGATATATAATGATATAATAATATACTGATATAATGATATATTGTATATATATATACTGTATATATATATATGTATAATGATATACTGATATATAATGATATAATGATAGACCACCTCATATCAGTTAGGAGAGCTATCATTAAAAAGTCAAAAAAACAACAGGTGGTAGCAAGGCTGCAGAGCAAAGGGAATGTTTCACTGTTGGTGGGAATGCAAGACAGTTCAATCTTTATGTAACACAGTGTGATGATTTTCCAAAGAACCAAAAATGGAGCTACCATTTGGCCCAGAAATCCCACTTCTGGGAATATATATACCCAGAATAACATAAATTATTCTACCAAAAAGACATGCATATATAGTGCAGCACTGTTCACAATAGCAAAAACATGGAACAAACCCAGATGCCCACTGAAAGTGAACTGGATAAAGAAAAGGTGGTACATATACATGATGAAGTACTAAGCAACCAGAAAGAAAAACAAAATTATGTCCTTTGCAGGAATATGGATGCAGCTGAAGACCATTATTCTAAGTGAACTATCACAGAAACAAACAAAAAAAAATGAATACTGCATGCTTTTTCTTATAAATGAGCACTAAACACTGGGCATGTGAGCACAAAGGTAGATACAACAGATTCTGGGTAGTGCTAAAGGAGGGAGGGTGGAAGGGGGTATAGGGGACAAACAGCCACCCATTGGCTACCATATTTAATACTTCACACAATCTGCTTATGTAGTAAATCCTCACATATATCCCAGAACTTTAAAATGAATAAAATAAAAACAAAGACGTAAATCACAAGTTATAATGTATAGTGATAATGAAAATCAAACACATGGAAATGGTATCTTAATTTATTTCTAAAACAAAGCAAAATGTATAATTAAATATAGTCATATATAATATTTTTAAAAATTCAAACAGAAATCCTGGAAATGAGAAAACTTGCTGGTCTGAATAATTCATTCAAAGCCCCCAACAACAGAATGGATCAAATGGAGGAAATTTACAGTGAACTTGAAAACAAGCTATTTGACAACATACAGTCAGAGCAGAAAAAAATTTAAAAAGTATAAAAATCAATAAAGATATCCTATGAGATATAGAAAATCACCTCAAAAGACAAAATCATAGAATGGGTAGTGTTCAAAAGGAGATTCAACAAAGGAAAGATATAGAAAGCTGATTCAAAGATATAGTACCAGTAAACTTTTCAAAACTTGAGAAAGATAGAAATATCGATGTACAGAAAAGTCAAATAACACCAAACACATTTAAAACAAATAAGACTATCCTAAGGTACATAATAATCTCATTCTCAAAGGTCAAGGACCGAGAATCCTAAAAGCAGTGAGAGAATAAAATAAAATATATTTTTAAAGCCCTGATTCTTCTCATAACATTCTTCTCAACGTAAACCAAATCGTACAGCTCAGAGGAAGTGAAAGACATTTTTAAAGTGGTCAAAAGAAACAAACAAAAAACTTCCAACCCAAAATACTGAACCCAGCAAAGCTATATTTCATATACAAAGGAGAAATCAAGTCTTTCTCAGACAAATGAAAGCTGGGAATTCACAACTATCAGAACAGTCTTATAAGAAATTCTAGAGAATACTTCAATCTGAAAAAGAAAAAAAGCACTTACAAAAATTTTTAAAGTATGAAATCCACTGGTAAAATTAAGTACATGGTCAAGCTTAGAGTTCTCTAATACTGCAATTGTTGTATGCAATTCATTTATAACTCTACTATAAAGTCAAAAATAAAAATAAAAAAACAATAATAGTTACAGCAAGCTATTAAGAGGTAGGGCATATTAGTATATGTAAATTGAGATACCCAACATCAAAATGACTTTCAACACACTGTTATAGAAAGTCACTTAACCACAAAGGAAGACAGCAAGGAAAACAGAAAGGAAGAGAGGGGTTACAAAACAACTAGAACAGAGCAAATAAATAAAGAGAGAGAGAGAGAGAGAGAGATGCACTAATAATTTCTTACTTCTTAATAATAGCACTGAATGTAAATGGATTCAATTCTCCAATTAAAAGGCACAGAAAGGCTGAATGAATTCTTTAAAAAAGACTAAAGTATATGCTGCCTTCAAGAAACCTGCTTTACCTACAAAGATATATATATATACTGAGAGTGAAGAAGTAGAAAAAGGAATTTCATGCAACTGGAAACCAAAAAAGAGCAGGAGTAGCTATACTGTACTTGTATTCGATAAAATAGATTACAAATCAAAGACAGTAAACATAGACAAAGGTCACTATACAATTATAAAGGATTCAATTCAACAAGATCATGTAACAATTATAAATATCTATCCAGTATTGGTATACTGGAGATTCCAAGAATTTAAAGCAAACATTAATAGATCTAAAGGGAGAGATAGACTACAATAATTAGAGGACTTCAACACCCTGCCTTCAGTAAGGGACAGATCATTTAGACAGAAAATCAACAAAGAAACATCTAAGTTACAATACACACTAGACCAAATAAGCTAACTGACATTTACAAAATATTTCACCCAACGGCTACAGAATAGACTTTCTTTTCATCAGCACATGGGACATTCTCCAAATAAACCATATGTTAGGCCACAAAACAAGTCTGAATAAATTCAAAAGAGTAAGCTCTTTTCTGACCAGAATGAAATAAAACCAGAAGCAAATAACAACATGAACCCTGGAAACTTCACAAGCACATGGAAATTAAACAATATACACTTAAATGACCAATGAGTTAATGAAGATAGTAAGAAGGAAAACAAAAAAAATTCTTAAAACAAATAAAAGCAAAAATATAACATACCAAAATCTACGGGACACAGCAAACATAGTACTAAGAGAGAAGTTTATAGCAATTAAAACTTATATCAAATAAGTAGAAAGACTTCAAATAAACAACCTAACAATGCACCTCAAGGAACTAAAAAGGCAATTACAATCCAAAACTAAAATTAATAGAGAAAAAGAAAAAATAAAGATCAGAGTAGGCTCGGTGGCTCAGTCTGTAATCCCAGCACTTTGGGAGGCCGAGGTGAGTAGATTGCCTGAGCCTGCAGGTTTCAGACCCGCCTGGGCAACTTGGCGAGGCCTGTCTCTACAATAAATCAAAAATTAGCTGGGTGTGGTAGCATGCCTGTTAATTCTGACTACTCGAAAGGCTGAGGCGGAAGGATCGCTAGAGCCCAGCGGGTTGAGGCCGCTGTAGCTGGGAGCGCCCACTGCACTCCTGTCTGGGTGACGGAGTGAGACTACAACTCAAAAAAAAAAAAAGATCAGAGCAGAAATAAATAAAATTGAGACTAAAAAATCAAAACATAAGATCAACAGATCAAAAAGTTTTCTTTTTTTCAAAAGGTAAACAAAATGAACCAACCTTTGTCTAGAATAATTAAGAAAAAAATAACATCAGAAACAGAAAAGGAGATGTAACAACTGAGGTCACAGAAATACAAAGAATCATTTGAGACTATCATGAATGACTATATGCCAATAAATTTTTTTTTTTTTTTTTTTTTTTTTTTTTTTGAGTTGGAGTCTCACTCTGTCGCCCAGACTGGAGTGCAGTGGCCGCTCCCGGCCACCGCAGCCTCGACCTGCTGGGCTCCGGCGATCCTTCCGCCTCAGCCTTCCAAG
>CAUYQG010207130.1:0-11122 GCA_963574415.1 Tarsius wallacei
TTGTGAATGGCATTGTGCTTTTTATTTGGGTTTCTGTTTGTTTATTATTGGTGTAAAGAAATGCGATTGTCTTTTGCACATTTATTTTATATCCTGAGACTTTGCCAAAGTCCTTTATCAGTGTAAGGAGGTTTTTGACAGCTGCAAAGAGAGATAATTTGACTTCCTCTTTACCTATTTGGATACCCCTGATTGCCTTCTTTTCTCTCATTGCTCTAGCCAAGACTACGAGTTGATTTTTTAATTTGTATAGTCAGTATTAAAAGTGATAATAATTGGTAATATTTCCTATTCAAAATTCTTTTTTATGTGGAATTTCAAATACATTAAAAAGTGGGGTGCAGAATAATGAACCCCCAGTTGCAACAGTCGTCTCCTCCTGGTCAGTTGTATTTAGTTTTTATTTCCTTTCTCCAAATAGGATTATTTTAGGGAAATCCCAGACATCTGTCATCTCATCTGCAAATATTTCAGAATATGCTTCGTGAAGATAAGGGCTTTCTTTTTTTTTTTTTGAGTTGGAGTCTCACTCTGTCGCCCAAACTGGAGTGCAGTGGCCGCTCCTGGCCACCGCAGCCTCGACCTGCTGGGCTCAGGTGATCCTTCCGCCTCAGCCTTCCAAGTAGCTGGAACTACAGGTGCGCACTACCATGCCTGGCTAGTTTTTGATTTATTGTAGAGATGAGGTCTCGCCAAGTTGCCCAGGCGGGTCTTGAACCCATGGGCTCAGGCAGGGCTTTCTTTAAAAATATAGCCATAATAATGTTATGACATTGAAAAAACAGTAATTTCTCATATCATTAAATTTTCTGTCATTGTTTACATTTCCTTTTTTAAAAAAGTTGATTAGTTTTAGAGGAGCCAAAACAAAATCTGCAAGTGGCATTTAGATTGTACACCTCCTGAATCTCTCTTAACCTATGGGCTCTTTCTCCTTCCTTTTTTCCCTATTTACAGTTTATTTGAGGAAACAGGGCATTTGTCCTGTGTTGCTCATAATAACGTTTAATTTATTTCTGGTGTTTTTCTTGCTGGACAAATTTGACATTTATCAAATCATTCTTAGACCATTGACCCATTTTGCTTTATGGTAAACAAACTATTTGGGCATTAAGTTGCTGGGAAAAGTAGGTATTTCTTACTTCATTTCAGATGTTATCCTGATAAGGTGTGTTTTTGGCCAGTACTTGCCTGGGCATGAGGTCCCAGTGTGGCTGGATGCCAGCGGCTTGAGGAAGCAGATACACTGGCCATTGACCCCCTTCTCCTGGTCCTCATGGGTGGGGATGAGAGGCTGGACAGGGAGAAGTGATGTGGACAAAATGCATGATGCTTTCCAGTGCTTGTGTTAGAAACAGTCCCCACTGACTGCTCTGAAGACAGGACTACATGCCCTGGGGAATGAGGAGGACACTGCCTGGGCCCTGGCGCTGTGTCTTCTCTTGTACTTGCTGGGCTTATAGCACTTCCCTTATAGAATTTGTCTTGGTAGGCACGTCTCGTATAATATACTTGGGAGTTGACGTTAGTGAGGACTCAGCTTTTTACAAATGTGATCATAAGCTTTTTGGCTTTTTAATTAGACTTAAGAAAAATTAGTTGGTGCTTGTCTGTGTCTGATCGTGCTGCTGTGCTCTCTGGGACATCCAGCTCTTGAAAGTCAACCTGGTTGGGCAGTCTACCTGCAGATAAGGCTTTTGGAGTCTCAGGAGCCCCGGGCAGCTTCCGGCTGGGATCCTCGAGGGAGAGGACCAAGCTGAGTGTGTGTTCATTCGTGTTCACCAGATATTCTGGAAAAGTACGGTTTTCATAATCAAGTAACACTTACTATATAAATTTTGTGTTTTTACTGCAGCACTCGTTTAAGGAGACGCTGTTCTGATGGCTCTGTTAGCTGTGGAAGGAAATGTAGACCACATAAAGCTGGATGTCCTTTTTCAAAACATTAAACATTTGCTGACCTTTCAATAAAACTTTATTGATTATTAGGAAAGCTCTTTGTTTGCTTTGTTTTTAGTGTGTCTCATCTCCAGGCATGCTGTGGGAAGCTGACCAGGGGCAGTGTGAAATCAGAGTAACATTTTAAAGTCTTACATAAAAACTTCTATCCTTTCTGTTTATTTATTTTGGGATGGTGAGTTAAAGATAAAAGGTACAGGAGTACATCCACCCTTTTTCTCTACATAGTGTCGTGATTATTTTCCTTTGTATTTCATTTCCTTTATGGTGGCATTTTTATATTGCTGAATACAAATCAAGCATAGGGAGCACTTCATTTAGGGGATAAAATGTTGCCCAATTTTTATAAAATAAGAACAAATTTTTAAAAATACCAAGCATAGAGTGTTTTTAAAAAATTCTATTTTATTTTATTTTTTTGAGTCGGAGTCTCAGTCGCCCAGGCTGGAGTGCAGTGGTACACTCATAGCCACTGCAGTCTCGACCTGCTGTGCTCAGGTGATCCTTCCACCTCATCCTTACAAAGAGCTGGAACTAACAGGCACAAGTCACCACACCTGGCTAATTTTTTTGGTTTATTGCAGAGATGAGGTCTCACCAAGTTGCCCAGGCTGGTTTTGAACCCCTGCTCTCACAGTCCTCTCGCCTCAGTCTCCCAAAGTGCTGGGATTACAGGCTTGAGCCACTGCACCCAACCTGTTTTCTTATTTTTTAAAAAAGTATCTTGAGCCAGGCTCAGTGACTCAGCCTGTAATCCCAGCACTTTGGGAGACCGAGGGGAGTGGATTGTCTGAGCCTGCGGGTTCGAGACCCACCTGGGCAACTTGGCGAGACCTCATCTCTACAATAAATCAAAAATTAGCCGGGCGTGGTAGTACGCGCCTGTATTTCTGGCTACTCGGAAGGCTGAGGCAGAAGGATCGCCGGAGCCCAGCATGTCGAGGCTGCAGTGGCCGGGAGCTTGCCACTGTACTCTAGTTGGGGTGACGAAGTGAGACTCCAACTGAAAAAAAAAAGTATTTCGAAAACACATAGATTCAGTTGAGTCATGTGAGATACTGTTTGAGGTGGACAGCTATGGTGCCTGGTCTGGACAGGTGCCACACTGTATTAGCTGTTGAGGCTCAAATAAGTCGCATTTAAAATGAGTGAAGCCACAGTATTTCTGCTCCTCAGACTTCCTGTGCCCTTTTTCTTTTTCTTTTAAAGAACTAGATTCTTCCGTATGTTCTCAAGTCTTTTGAAAAGGCCTCATTTCCATCTTAGACTCAGTGGCCAGGAGGGGCTTTGATAATGTGTAGGAGTGACTGCAGAGATGGGTGACAGCTGGCAAGGTAGTGACCACCTCTTGTGGTCCTGCCGGTGAGGAGGGGCAGGGCTGGCTGCTCCGCATCTCTTCTGAGACTGGCTCTTCCCATAGTCTGTAGCAGTTACCTTGAAAACCAGTTCATGCTGTATTTGCTGAATGGAGTGCTGTTGTTACTTGGAATATTGTTTGTATTCTCGTGTTCATTCTGGCCACTGTGGACTGTAGTCTAGCGTTTCTTTTGCCTCAAGTGTCTGGTGTTAGATTAGGTTCTAGCAGGTTCATATAACTAGCAGTACTTTTTTTCTTTCCAGAGACATTTATTACTCATGCAGAAATACAGAACTAGTCACTAAATAAGATAACAGCTTGAAGGAGTTTTGGATAGAAGATTTCCCATAAAAATGTTTGCCTTTAGCCTTTTTTCTTTTTTAACACAGTATATTCTTAGTATATTGACCATCCAATTTTAAAAAAAGGTTGGCATTTGAACTTGGATAATTCAGTATTTGGCGCTGGGCAGTTGTTAAGAGTGCTGATAAAATAGTTTATATGCAGAGGTTTCAGCAGCTCAGATTGACTGTCTACTGACCTCATGATGTATGCAGGAATTTAAAAAAAAAGTTCCTGGCATAAACTTGTTTTTCTTGTTACTAGTGTTTTCCAGTTAAATGAGTTTAAAAATAAACAAGAAATGAAATAAAAATAAATAACAGCTCTCTTGAGAGAGAATGCCACGTAACTCTGTTGAGGTATTCACATGTCGTGAGTGCAGGATATAGGAAAAGGGGGCGGGGTTGACATGGAAGGAGGCTTCTTGGAAGCAGTGGGTTTCCTTTCACTCAGACTAGGTGTCTCTGGCCACTGCAGTGCTTCCCTGCAGACAGGTGTGTCCCCGGGAGGGAGTGGCTCCTGTGTCACATCTGTGGGAAAAGGGGATGCTCAGTGAGTGCTCCCGTGACGAGCAGTTACAACATGAGCATGGTGAGAGCTTCTAGGAGCAGCCTGGCACTGTGCGTTGGTCTCATCCGTTGTCTCACTCAGTTCTCCAGTAACCCTCAATCTGGGACTATCCCTAATTTACCAATGAGGAAACTGGAATTCAAACTTTTTTTTTTTTAAATTTTTTGGAGTCAGGGTCTCACTTTTTTGCCCAAGCTGGAGTGCAGTGGCATGATCATGGCTCACCTCAGCCTCCTGGGTGGCTGGGACTACAGGCACGTGCCACCACGTCTGGTTAATTATTTTTTATTTTTATTTTTTGCGAGCCACCTCGCTCAGCCTCATACTAAGGAGTTTTTAATAAATGAATGTGTCATATACTCAAGCAGTCTCTGTTGTGACCCCCCTCATACCTCCTCCCCAGTGTGCAACTCCTTCTCTTCAGTGGTAAGCACTATTGTGACCCATATCACAGATAGTTGTGCTTTTTTTTTATAAGCTTATTATTTTTAAGTGTATAGTTTAGTGAGTTTTAGTACATTCACACATTTGTGCAGCCATCACCACTGTAATTCTAGAACATTTTTATCACCCTTGAAAGAAATCCTGTACCCATTAGCAGTCAGCATTCCCTCATTTCCCCACCCCATCAACCACTAATCTGTTTTCTGGGGTGCTTTTTTGATTTGGAGTCTCACTCTGTTGCCCAGGCTGGAGGGCAGTGGCATGCTCACGGCCACCGGGTGGCGACCTGCCAGGCTCAGGTGATCCTTCCACCTCAGCCTTCCAAGTAGCTGGAACTACAGGCATGCGCCACCATGCCCAGCTAATTTTTTGATTTGTTGTCAAGATGAGGTCTCATCAAGTTGCCCAGGCTGGTCTCGAACTCGAGGGCTCAGGCAATCCTCTCACCTAGGCCTCCCAAAGTGCTGGGATTATAGGCGTAAGCCACCACACCCGGCCACTAATCTGATTTTGACTCCATAAATTTGCCTATTCTGGACATTTTATATGGGGGGGGGGGAGGAACTCCAAAAAAAAAAAAAAAAAACAGACGCAGAATTTATTTGTAAAAAATTGTGTATTTAGTCTTACATGTTTAAACTTCAGTCACCTTAAATATACTCTGTTTGATGTAATATACCTACCAAGATGCTTTTTTTACTGCTCAAAGCAGTTTTTTTTTTTTTTTTTTTGAGTTGGAGACTCACTCCTTTGCCTAGGATGGAGTGCAGTGGCACGCACATTCACGGCCACCTCAGTGTCGAACTTCTGGGCTCCCGCCATCCTTCTGCCTCTGCCTTCTGAGTAATCAAAACTATAGACATGCGCTACCACGTCTGGCTATTTTTTATTTTATTGTAGAGACGAGGCCTTGCCAAGTTGCTCGGGCTGGTCTCGAACCCGCGGGCCCAGGCAATCCACTAGCTTCAGCCTCCCAAAGTATTGGGATTACAGGCTGAGCCACTGAGCCCATCCTCCAAACAGTTTTTGAGCTCACCAATTTTGGATGCCTTTTAGTGCTTCTGCCTTTTAATTTTATTTTTATTTTTTTTGAGTTGGAATCTCACTCTGTCGCCCAGGCTGGAGTGCAGTGGCACACTCATGGCCACTGCAGCCTCAACCTGATGGGCTCATGAGATCCTTCCACCTCAGCCTTCCAGGTAGCTGGAGCCACAGGCACACACTACCATGCCCAGCTAATTTTTTGAATAATTGTAGAGATGAGGTCTCGCCAAGTTACCAAGGATGGTCTCGAACCCCTGGGGTCAGGCAGTCTCTTGCCTCCACCTCCCAAGTACTGGGATTACAGGTGTGGCCACTGCACTAGCTTTCTGCTGTTTTTGCCTCATCTCTTTCACATTGGCAAAACGTTTTCCTTTGCGGACTCTTTTCATCCTGGGAAACAAAAAAATAGCCGCTCGGGGCAAGATCCGGTGAATATGGAGGGTGGGGTATGGGGGTCATGCTGTTTTTGGTCAAAACCTGCTGAACACTCAGTGCAGTGTGGGCAGGTGCACTCATAAATCACTCATCATGAAATGGGCAAATGCATGGACAGAATCTCCAAAAAAATGTTCTCTGAAACTGAATGCAGCCTCTCACAACAACACTAACTGGTACACTGATGCTGATGGGTTTCTAGAACACTTACCCTAGCAGGGGAAGCCTGTACTACAGAGGGCCCTCTCTCCAAAAGATAATTCTGGGTTTTTTGGGGTCTCCCCTTGTATAAATGGAGTCATGCAGTATGTGGTCTTTTGTGACTGGCTTCTTTAACTTAGCATGTTTTCAGGCTTCATCCCTGTTGTAGAATTTATCAGTATTTCATTTCTTTTTTGGCTAGGTAATATTCCATCTTATAGGTGGAATTTGTTTATCTAGCCATCAGTTGGTGGATATTTTGTTGTTTCCACTTATTGGCTATTATGAATGATGCTGCTATGAATATTCATGTACAGGTTTTTATGCGGACATGTTTTCATTTCTCCTGCTTATATACCTAGGAGTAGAATTGCTGGGTCATGTAGTTGCTCTATGTTGAGCTTTTTGAGGAACTGCCAGACTGTTTTCCAAATGGCTCCATCATTTTGCAATCCCCCTGCAGTGCGCGAGGGCTTGTCTTTCACTCGTGGCCATCACTATTTGTCCTTTTGCTCACAGCCATCCCAGTAGGCATGAAGTGGTACCTTCTTGCATTTTGATTTGCATTTCCCTGATGGCTGCTAATGTTGAGCATCTTTCCTTGTACACACTGGGCATTCATTTGTGTTTTTTTTGGAGAAATGGCTTTTCAGATCCTTCACCCATTTTTAAATTGGAATATTTACCTTTATCAGTGGATTGGAAGAGTTTTTGTGTATTCTGAATATAAGAATACACAATATGCAGAATACATAGTACCTTATCAGATACATGGTTTTCAGATATTTTCTCTGACTTTGTAAATTGTCCTTTCACTTTCTTACTGGCTTCCTTTGAACATTTTTTGTTTAGGTTTGGTGTTTTTAGTTTAAAAACACAAACGTTCTTTATTTTGATGAAGTCTAATTTATACATTGTTTTCTTTTTTCTTACGAAAATCCATTCCCTAATCCAGGGTCACAGAGGTTTAACTCCTATGTTTTCTTTTAAGTGTTTAGTAGTTTGAGCTCTTACATTTAGGTGTTTGATCCATTTTGAGTTACTTTTTGTTTATGGTGTGAGGTAGAGTCCCACATTTATTCTTTAGCATGTGGGTATCTGATTGCCCCAGTACTATTTATTGAAGAGACTGTTTTTTCCTGTTGAATTATCTTAGGGTTGTGTCTGTTTTTGAGCTTCATGTAAGGGAATCATGCAGCATTGTGTGTTTGGTTTCTTTTTTTTGAGTTGGAGTCTCACTCTGTTGCCCAGGCTGGAATGCAGTGGCACACTCATGGCCACCACAGCCTCGACCTGCTGGGCTCCGGTGATCCTTCCACCTCAGCTTTCCAAATAGCTGGAACTACAGGCACGTGCTACCACACCTGGCTAATTTTTGATTTATTGTAGAGATGAGGTCTCGCCAAGTTGCCCAGGCGGGTCCCGAACCCGCAGGCTCAGGCAATTCACTCACCTCAGCCTCCCAAAGTGCTGGGATTACAGGCTGAGCCACCGAGCCCGGCTACTACAGATTATTTATACATTCTCCTGTTAGTGAACATTTGAGTACTTGGCATGTTTTTGATAATTATGAAGAAAGCGTCTATGAACAAGTTTTTTGGTGGGCATACCTGCTCATTTCTCTTGGGTCTTTACCTAGGATGGAGTGTTCTGGGTTATAGGGTGCACATATGTTAACCTAAGAGATCCATGTATATGAAGGGGAATAGAAGGGTGATAGATCACATGTTGTGTCTAGAGAAGAGAAAGAATTGTTTACTTGAGTTACCAGTTTTCAAATTATTTGAGTGGTACAATTCACCTTAAACCAAAATGATACTTGCTACCATTGACTGTACTGGGAGTTCTTCAGAGGACAATAGTAATCACGAAATTAGAAGCAGCTGTTATCGTACAGTGTAGAAAGAAAAGCAGATGTCTCTGAATTCATAGCAGTGGTACAAGGAAATTTGACAGTATGCTGCTACTAGATGATTAAGTTAAGAGTAACAAGAAAAATAAGTGGAGTTAATTTTTCTTCTGAATTTTAAAGCAGAAAAATCTTAATGTTATAAGAAATACAAAAAAATTACGTGGAAGTATAAAGATACATAACAAAGAAATTAAAAATGGCAAATATTTATATGGACTTGGTCCTCCTGTTTCCTCCATTTGCTTATTTATCAAAAGAGGATAGTACCTATCCTACAGGTTTTAGAGATGATTGTGTGACATCCCTGACGCATGTTTATTGTAGAGACGAGGTCTCACCAAATTGCCCAGACGGGTCTCGAACCCCTGGGCTCAGGCAATCCTCTTCCCTTGGCCTCCCAGGGTGCTGGGATTAGAGGCTGAGCCCCTCTCACCCAGCCTGGATGCTTTCTTTAGTAGAAATTTTAATAACAGATTTCACAGCACACCAAACAGAGGCACCTAAGATCAGCATAGTCGGAGCATGGCTTTCTGCCAGTTCAACAGCACATGGCCATGCTTGGAAGAGGCACTGGTAATTCCAAATCTTGTTAACTAAGGGTCTAGGACTCTTACCCTTAGCAATCTACTTAGTTACTTTAAAGACTAAAAGCCTTACACAGTGGTGGGCGTTCTGTGGTTACAGACAGCGTCCCAGATCAGCTGAGCAGGACCCCGCACACAACCAGCCCTGCTTGGGGACACCCATCTTAACTCTAGGAACAGGGACATGAGCTCCGCAGCTGCGCTGGCGCAGGATGAGTTGGAGGATAAATTCCTCACCCCTTCCCAGCACAAGGCCAGGGCCAGCCTACATATACAGAGATGCTCTCCCACATGCCCTGAACCAGACTGTGACCCACTGGGACAGGAAGGAGGACATGGACAGCAAGGAAGGCAGCTATCTACAGATCTTCCTCCCAGAATGCCTCTGCCTGGACAGAAGGACAGAAAGGAGCCCCTGGGCACTGACCTGAGCACCTGAAGGCTAGAGAGGCCTACACTGAGATGGGGAACCCGGAGGCCAGAGAGGTCCACATAATAACTCTCCCCACTCCCTTCTTCTTTTTTTAATTATTACTTATTTTTTTTAATTATAAAGATGTGGGGTACAATTCAGGGTTAGGTATACAAACATTGATTATGCAGGTACCCTTGATGAGGTAGGCACCTCCCTCCCCTAGCAGTTTCCCTCAACTGCCAATCCCACCCGCCCCGACAGTTTCCCATTACTGCCCAACGCTTTCTTATAGTATTATAATTGTTCAAGTTCCGGTTATGAGTGAGAACATATGGTACTCTGTTCTTTGTTTCTGTGATAGATCACTGAGTATGATCGACTCCAAATCCATCCAAGTTGCTGCGATGTCCATATATTTGTCCTTCTTTATGGCTGCATAATATTCTATTGTGTATATATACCACATTTTCTTTATCCAGTCCAGCTTCGATGGGCAACATGCTTGGATCCATGTTTTTGCTATTGTGAATAGAGCTGCAACAAACATATGTGTGCAGGTATCTTCTTTGTGGAATAATTTTAGTTCCTCTAAGTATATTTCTTCTTACAGTTCCTTTTCTAGATAGCATTTTATCAGTGTACTTCGTTAAAAGCAGTGTGTTAGCAAGTCTCAGAGAGCCAGCTTTCACTACATCTGTATGTGTAGTTTACACTAAAACGGAGCTTTTTTAGTTTTTTCAGATGCTCTGTGGTCCCCTTCTTCATGCCTTTGCTGAAGCTGTTCATAACCACCCCGTGGGCATACATGCACTCACGTATGCCCACACCCATACATGCACACATTTATATATGCACACGTCCATGTATGCACCCATCCATGCATGCACATTCATTATGCATTGATGCACACATCTGTATGTGCACACATGCACCCATGCATATATACGTCCATGCACACATCCATACACACACATGCACACATCTGTACATGCATTCATTTGTACACCTCCCCGCATTTGTACATGCATACACAACCATACACAAGTATACACACCTCTCCTCTTCCACATGCCACATTCATACATGCATATACACACGCAGACTTCCATATACATACACACATCTGTGCCTTCACACATACAAACACTTCTTACACACCCACACACACGTACACACACCTCTTCTCTCTTTTGCCTGACACAGTAGTGAGACTTCAGGCTGATTTTAAGAGCTATGTCCTTTCAAAGCCTTTTCTCCTTTTTCCCTCTACCCTTCTCCTTCAGAGCCTCCTTCCTCTGTCCTTGGTTTCTTTTCTCTTTTTTGACAGCTTTATGAAGATAAAAGTCACATGCCACAAAGGCCACCTATACAGCTTCTTTCTCAGAATTCTGTATGCTCTTACCTTGCTCAGCCATGTGCTGTATTCCCAGTATGTTTATGTCCCACCCTCTGCTAGGAAGGGCCCTGGATGGCAGGGAGCTCCGAGTAGGGCTTCCTCAGTGAGTGTGGTTCGATTTGACTTTAGCAGAAGCCTGCATTCCTCAGATCTTGCTGGCTTATTGAGGGGGATAAGAAGGCAGGCCTCCCACCAGGGGATGAGGAAGGACAAGGCCATAGGGCCTGTGTCCTCAGCTCACTGTGAGAGACACCGTGTACAGCCAAAGGTGAATTGCCAGCTAGCAGGGCTGTGACCGAGTGGTGCAGATGCATGTCTTCCCCTGCTGGGAGCGGCTGGCCTCAGTGCTCTGCCTTGGAGCCTGGCCTTTTGGGCCCCGGGGGGGGGGGCGGGCCCGCCCCCGCGGCGGGGCGGCGGGGGGGGGGGGGGGGGGGGGGGGCGGGGGGGGGGGGGGGGTGGGGGG
>CAUYQG010207137.1:0-16538 GCA_963574415.1 Tarsius wallacei
GCTGCTCCCTTGAGTACCCAGCTGGCTGCTTCCTTTTCCATCATACTCTCCTTTTCATCTGCTTTCACCAGGAGAATTGGTCTATCCCACTAAGAGCCACAAGAGAGCACAGAGTAGAACACCGTAAAACAACAAACTGAAGAAATTAGCAAACGTCTTTTTTTTTTTTTTTTTAGTTGAAGTCTCACTCCGTTGCCCAGACTGGCGTACAGTGGCCGCTCCCGGCCACTGCAGCCTCGACCCACTGCGGCTCCGGCGATCCTTCCGCCTCAGCCTTCCAAGTAGCCGGAATTATAGGCACGCGCTACCATGCCCGGCTGATTTTTTGATTTATTGTAGAGATGAGGTCTCGCCAAGTTGCCCAGGCGGGTCTCGAACCCGCGGGCTCAGGCAATCCACTCACCTCAGCCTCCCAAAGCGTGGGATTACAGACTGAGCCACTGAGCCTGGCTGCCTTTTGGAATCTGCACATGCTTTTTCCCATTCTCATTATCGTGATAACTATTGCTATTAACAATTGCGTGGATACCCATCTTGGTAACTAGTTTCTTCAGCAACCTCAACCACAGTCTCTTCATTTCCTGCTGAGGGTTATTCTTTGTGGTATTCTGGTATCCAGGTGCATCTTCCTTGGGCTCAAATTTTCCTTCCTTGCTGTTGATGAAACCTCACCAGTGCCTTATATTAAGCCCTTTCACCAAAACCTTTATTGCAGGAATCTTCTTGTCCTACTTGTAGACATTAGTGTTGGGAGGCTGCCAGGGGTGGTAGGGCGAGAGTGGCTCATGTTGTGGAGATGGTGACTGATGTGGGGCTTGATGCACAAGTAACTTCTCCCAGATCGTGTTGGGGAGTTTGCCCCAACAGGGCCGCTTCTGGCTTTCTGGGGTTCACTCTTCAATTTCCACTGCCAGTGGAACTCATTCTCCTCTCCTATCCTGTGGCAATCGTGTAAGTGTACTGCTTAGTTGTCTCTCTGAGAAAGAACTTCTTCAGCTTCAGGGAGTGCAGTTAACTGACAGCCTCGAGTTGTCGGTACCTTCGGGATCTTTAGCTTGCAGGCAGGGCCTTGAATTTCCTGGGAAACCCCCTGCTAGTGACAGAGCATGACAGGTAATAGGGATGTCCATTTTGGCCAGTGCAGGACTCTTCTGATGGGCAGTCTTGCTCTGAAACTGCCTGCTGGGTTGGCCAAGACTGTCAGATTTGCATCAAGCTCTGGGGCTTTCTCTGCTAAGTCCTGCTTCGTAACCTTTTCCCTTCACAGACCTGTCTGTCTGTGTCCTGGTCTGAAGTAAGGATTGTCTCATTTCCCTTTTTTTAACCTTTTGCTTTTGAATCCTCCCAGTGTTTTGTGGATCATAATTTTCTCCCACCCCCAATACCTGTTTCTCCTCTAATGTCCACTATTTTCAGTTGCTTTCACAGTTAAGCCCTTGACCCATCTTTTGAGGGTTTGGGGAATGGAGGTGATACTGTATGAGACAGGAATCAATCAGTTAAAAAGGAAAGTTATTCTAGTAGAGATGAATGAGGTTACAAGTAATGAGGGGTCAGATCATGTAGGGCTTTGTTAGAGGTCATTAAAAGGCAATTGGAAGAACTTTGATTTTTACTTTGTGTAAGGTGGGAAGTCATTGACTTAGTTTTTACCAGTAACGTTTTGACAGCTCAGGAGAATAAACAGAAGGGCAGATAGGTTGGAGGCTGGGAGACGAGTTGGAATAGTATCACAATAATCCAAGTACGAGGCATTGGAAGCTTACACCTTGGCTATCATCAAGGTGACAGCCGTAGAATTGGTCAGAATTGACTGATTATTTGGGGTCAAGACTTAGGCATTGTCATTTATTTATTTATAAAAGCTCCCTAAGAGTTTATAGTTCAAAATAAAGGTTGAGAATTTGTGTTACAGTTTTTAGCACCATTTTTATAGGAATACCTAGACTTTAAGCCACAAAGGCATCTTCATCAGCTTAATTGAAGGGGGTGGAAAATCAGTGATTAATAGAAAGTGCTTTTACATCTGGCCATGGTTCAGATCCATGCTATTTATTAACTGTGTATCCTTGAAATTTAGTTTCCTCATCTTTAAAATGGTGATATCTACTTTGTAGATATTTTTGTTATGATTAAGTGAACCAATGTAGATTAAATAAGCCAGTGTCTGGTATACTCGTGCTTAGAAAGTAGTAGCTTAAAGAAATATGACACGTCAGATAAGCAAAAATCCTAAGATTGATAATGCTTAATGTTGATGAGGATATAGAGGAACGGGTCATCCCACCGTTTGGTGGGAATGTATATGGAGGGCAATTTGGGAATATCTATAAACATTTCATTTTTCTTAGCCCATTAATTCTGCTTCTAGAAATTTTATGCATGGAAACATTCACATTTATGTTCAGATATTCAGTAGAACATCTTTTCATAACTAATAGTTGGAAATAATTATTACTCTTAGTGAAGGAATAAATTGTGATATATTCCTTTTATGAAGTGCTGTGCAGTTATTAAAATTAAATAGGTAGATCTATACATATTGTCATAGAAAGATGCTAGTATATATAATAGTTTTTTTTTAAAAAAAACAGCACCAGTATATTTTTGAGAGTATTTGAATTTTTTACAAGATTATATTCATTTATTACTCATGCGAATTTTTATATAAGCCTGTATAGAAAAGGTGATTGACAGTAATTTCATAAACAGTAATACTTATCAAATTATTATAGTGCCTATATTTTCTTCAGTGGTTTTATATGCCCTATTATAATAACATTGTTTGTTTACTATATCTGTTTTTAGATATTTAAAGAGCTATAAATTATCCTAAAGTAAATTATAGTTGTTTTCAAGGATTTCATTTAGGAAATACGTCTGAAATTTCCAATATTGAAGATGAAGATATATTGCATAGTTTTTGTCTCTACTTAACTAATAATCATATAGATGGGGTAAGATGAAAACAGATGAAATACGTTTAAGATGTATTTTATATATACATGTCAATATATATTTTTCTGTTGGGTTGCTTCTAGGAATTTGTCCTAGAAAAACAATCTGACAAGTATATAATGACAAATATACAATATTTTCATTGCAGTGTTTATAATAGTAAAAAGTTGCACGTAACCTAAGTAACCATCAATAGGTATTAAATAAGTTATGATGAACATGATTGAATATTACATAATAATTAAAAATAATTATTTAGGTCCATAGATAAGATCCACAGTCTGTTAAGAAGGGGAAGAAAATAAGCTTAATATATTATGTATAGTGTCTTCTCTACAGATGGTAAGACTGAGGTAGTAGTTAGGGAAGTAAGGAATAGAATAGATTTGGATAGGCAATATGTAGAAAAGAACATTTTAAATTAGCACTTCTCAACTTTTTGAGCCCACATTTCTTTACTCAATTTTAATATTTTATCAATTTTCATGGTAGATGGTAAAAAGTGGTTTTTAGGTTAAAAGTATTTTATCAGTATAATATTAAAAGTTGTCCTGTAAATTTTTGTTCTTTGTTCTACAGAGTAATTTTTGACTCATAATAAGGAAACTTTTTAGTGATTAGAACTGTTTAACGGTATAAAATTTCAAGTATTCCATGTCACTGTGTGACTATTTATCATATATGCTGAAAATAAACTCTAGGTCTCATCTAATTTCTTGAGTTCCTGGACTTGACAAGTAGCAAATTGATTCATGGCCCATAGACAAAGTTCATTCCCTAATCGTGAGAGTCTGTGGAAATTCCTTGTAAAGAAACGTAGAATTCTTTTCTCTCTTCTTTCTCTAATAAACCTTGTTTTAAAACTTAAAAAACAAAAAAGAAAGCATCATTTTTTAATTTGCAAGTTATAAAATTGTATTTGACAGTGTCTAGGAATGCCATTTATTTGTGGCATTTTAAAAATGTATGTTAAAAATGTATATTTTATTACCACTTAGGCCGAATACATCAAGCAATGGTAACATCTTTAAACGAAGATAATGAAAGTGTAACTGTTGAATGGATAGAAAATGGAGATACAAAGGGCAAAGAGGTAAGATCACTGAGTTAAATTTTGTTTCTAGATCTACAGTCAAGATTCTGAATGTAAAACAAAACAGAAAAATGTATAATTTTATATAGTGCATGCATTTTTATCATTCTTTAGAAACTTTCAAATGATTAAAAATTTTCACTCAAAGAAAGGTAGATTTGTCCTACATCTCTTATGTGATTTCACATATCAATCCTGTTAATTATTAGATGAAAATATACTATTCTTTTAGCAAGACTTTTGTTTTGCTGTAATACCTAATGTATTTTTTATCAGTTACTGTGTTGTTAGCAATTTATATAATCAAGACTATAAAGTGTCATTTTAAAAGATTCTTTAAATATGTATGAATTATAATTCCAAATCTAGTTTGCAAGGCACTGCCATTCATTAGGCTGAAATCATTTGAGTTATTTTGTGTCAATTTATTTGAAAAATAAAAGGTTTATTGTCAGAATACACTCTCAATATGTGTTTGTGTTGTAAACAGATTGACCTGGAGAGCATCTTTTCACTTAACCCTGACCTTGTCCCTGATGAAGAAATTGAACCCAGTCCAGAAACACCTCCACCTCCCACGTCCTCAGCCAAAGTAAACAAAATTGTAAAGGTTCGTGATGAAAATTCAGAGATGAGTGTGTGTGTGTGTGTGTGTGTGTGTGTGTGTGTGTGTGTGTGTGTGTACGTGCCATGTATGCACATATATGTAGATGTATGTGTTCTGGTTTGAAATTGGTAGAAAGAGTATATTCTGTAAAGGGTATATTATAAGTATTGAGCTACTCAGAAGGCTGAGGCGGAAGGATCGCCGGAGCCCAGCAGGTCGAGGCTGCGGTGGCCGGGAGCGGCCACTGCACTCCAGTCTGGGCGACGGAGTGAGACTTCAACTCAAAAAAAAAAAAAAACCTTAATTCTTTCTGCCACCTACATCCATGTGTATACACACATACCTTCAAGGATTGAGGTCTAATTCACAATTATAATAATCGTTAGATAAGATCTTAGAAGTCTTTGCCTAATTGGGATTTTTCCTGATACCAGTAACTTCTTAGGGGATATGATTCAAAACCATTTATCAGTGTTTTATTGACTTTGATTTTGACAAAGGAATCGTAGTTGTTTATGTCGACTAATACTCACCAACTCTGATGATAGTCTTTTGAAATTATAACTCTACTATTTATATTTATTAATGATGAGAAATGATAAAGTGTAGTTTAACTACTTCTATATTATCTGTGAAGATAAACCTTTAAACCATGCTATATCATCCCTCGCAGTTTCATCTTTACAAAAGTTAAGAGCACGTTATTTTTATTGTTTTAAAAGATAATTCCTAGGCCAGGTGTGGTGGCTCACGCCTGTATTCCCAGCACTTTGGCCAAGAGGGGAGGATCACTTGAGCACAGCGTAGACAACACAATGAGACCTCATCTCTACAAAATAATTAAGAAATTAGCTGGGCATGGTGGCGTGCATCTGTAGTCCCAGCTACTAGGAGGCTGAAGTGGAAGGATTGCTCACCTGGGCCCAGGAGGTCAAGCCTACAGTGAACTGTGATTGTGTCAGTGCACTCCAGCTTAGGCAACAGTGAGACTCAAAAAAAAAAAAAAATTTTTCTTTTGTCTCACTTTCTCTCAAAACCTTTCACTATTAAATATTTGTATCAAAATACCTCTCTTCTTGAACAAGGTAGTACTGCAAAGTTGTTGAGTCTGTAATTATTTGTGTTTCTTCAACAAGTATTTTTTTCTTTTATTTCAGTAGCTTTAGCTAGTACACATAGTTTTTGGTCTGGGCTTTACGTGTACCCACCATCCCCACCTGTGCACATTGTCCCTGATCAGCAAGCAGTTACCAGTATTTTTACATTGTGTCTGATATTGTGCTGGACAATATACAAAGATGGATATGACATAGTTTTCAGCCTGTAACAACTGGATGTCTTACAGGGAGGACAGCCATGAGCATTCAAATGTAGTATGATAAAAGTTTGAGGTTACCAATGAAACATTTTGTTTTATAAACTATGCATATGAACATAAGGCAGATTTTTCAATTCATACAAATTTAATTGTATTGAGAATCACTGCTTAGAGGTCATTGGCTAACATTTATAAATGGACTGTCCTTCCTATTCAGCTTTGAAACCTTGGAGGATTTTCATAGTTTATTCTTGTTGGTATATCATTAGCACCCTTTGCTATACATTGGAATCACCTGGACAACTTTTTAAACATACTCATTTCTGTGCCCCATTCCTAGAGATTATACCTAAAGGGAGATCGTAGCATTAATGTCCTTTTAATAGTACCTGTCTGATTTGAATATGCAGCCAAGGTTGAGAGCAACTGCATTATTTAATATCTTTTTTTGAAGTAAACAAAATGAAGTCTTAGTGAATAAATTATATAGGACCAAGAGTTTGCTGCCTTAATCTATTCAGTGTCCAAGTCCAAACTCTAATGAAACCTTTTAAGGATAAATGAGAATGCATGTTTCATAGTGTTCTGATATTTCAGTTTAGCAAGGGATTCTAAACTCTCTGGAATTATTCTCTGATGTCCAAAGGTAGCATTTATTTTATGGTTTCAGCAGTATAGCATGGTAATTAAAAGCATTCATTATAGTGAAACTACGTAACCTCTCTTTGCTGAAGTTTTCTTATCAATGAAATGAGAATAGCAATAATAATGACCGTATAAGGTTATTGTAAAGAAAGTTTTTGTTTATTTTTAATTAATTAATTTTTTTTTTTTTTTTTTTTTGAGTTGGAGTCTCACTCGGTCGCCCAGACTGGAGTGCAGTGGCCGCTCCCGGCCACTGCAGCCTTGACCTGCTGGCCTCCAGCGATCCTTCCGCCTCAGCCTTCCAAGTAGCTGGAACTACAGGCGCGCCCTACCTCGCCTGGCTAATTTTTTTATTTATTGTAGAGATGAGGTCTCGCCAAGCTGCCCAGGCGGGTCTTGAACCCCGCCGGCTTAGGCAATCCACTCACCTCGGCCTCCCAAAGCACGGGATTACAGGCTGAGCCACCGAGCCCAGCCAATTAATTAATTTTTAATCGGGTTCTCAATCTGTCATCCAGGCTGGAGAACAGAGATACAATCACAACTCAGCACAGCCTCAAACTGTTGGGTTCAAGTGATCCTCCCACCTTAGCCTCCTGAGTAGCTGGGACTACAGGCGTGTACCACCACACGGCTAATTTTTTAATTTTTTGTGCAGTTGAAGTCTTGCTGTGTTGCCTAGGCTAATCTCGAATTCCTGGGCACAAACAATTCTCCATCCTTGGCCTCCCAAAGGGCTGGAATAACAGACATGGCCTGAAGAAAGTTTTTAGAGCAGTGCCTGGCTCATCTTAATTCTTGAATATTTTTGGAGGGTAGGGGGAGAAAATATCTCATGTAAAGGAACTTTTGAATATTGGTAGCATTAATAGTAAGTTTATTAGAAGATTATAGTCTTTCTTCATATAGTTTTGTATGTCTGTCTACTTTAGTTTAATTGAAAGAAGCTGAGATCATGAAATATGAGTGAAGAGATAAAATATAATGAACTTTTTTTTTGTTTTATAGAATCGACGGACTGTGGCTTCTGTTAAGAATGACCCTCCTCCAAGAGATAATAGAGGTAAAGTAAAAATTTGTTCCATAATTTATTGACTTCTTAGTATGTCCCTGACAAGGCAAATCAGAAGTATTACCCTTGATGTTGTTATTTATTTAAACTTTACATGGCTAGATTTAAGATTGGTATCTTTTTTATTTCCTAATACAGTAATGTCAATAATAATACCAAATATTTTTTAAAATGTATGTGATAAATATGAAATATGCAATTTTTAATTTATCTCATGCACTCAATAATTTCACAAATTTGAGGAGAGAATCTTGAGAAAGGGAGAAATGGGGAAGAAGTCATTTAATTTGTTGATTTCACAAAGGTAAATTTAATCATCATGGCATTTACCATGATTTTCTGGCTAACCAGCTTCCAAAAGGATCATTGGTTAGCTTTGGAGTCAGCTAAAGAAAAAGCATAAATTGAGCAGGTTTAAAGTGTGTAGTTAACTGCAGGTTTCCCATGTATTTTCAGCCAGGAGGTGAAAAGCGTAATTCATGCCTTTTCTGTTTAGCAGTTTGGAATTAATTTTTCTCATAGTGATGTTTCTGTGTGTGGGAAGGTAGAACAGGACAGACGAGAAGTATTAGAGAAGAGATGAGAAGTAGAAGACAGTCCTTCAGTTTAAACACTATCCTTTGAGTCTTGTGAAAGTTTTTATTTCTTTATAAAATTTGATATTTATATTTAGTTTTTTTTTTCCACTTTGATAATATCCACACTGGGAAATTCTCTGCTGAAGATTTGCATATTTGAGAATCAAAGAGTGGGATTTGGAATATAGGGAGGGTTGGAGGACTTGTAAGTCTTTACTTTCTGTATATCTGAATATTATAAATTTATAAAAATGCAAATATATTTAAAGTTTATATTTTACACACATATTTTAGAAGGATTTCTTTGGCAGTCTGAAGTCTTTAAGGCATGGAGGGATTCATATACATATATACTTCTTTAATGATTATTGAAAATTAAACTTGGCTTTAGTTTTATGTAAATTATTCAGTTTAATTTCTATAGATAGAATTAACCTTGGTGAAAGCTAAATCTGCACATACCACTTTAAAAGCCTCTTTTAGCTTATTCTGCTTATTGAACAGAATTATTATATACTGTAGTCTGTTTACATATATAAGTAGAAAACTTGGAAATTATTAATGTAACAGTAATTTTCTATTCTGAATTAAAGGGTTTTTTTTGCACTTACAGTGGTTGGTTCTGCACGTGCACGGCCTAGTCAGCTTCCTGAACAGTCTTCTTCTGCACAACAGAATGGTAGTGTTTCAGATATATCTCCAGTTCAAGCTGCAAAAAAGGAATTTGGACCCCCTTGTATGTAAATTATGTATCAAGGATTCAGTCATTTTAGGCATACATGTATTCTCTCTTGGTCATCATTATAAGTCCCCAAATGGTAAACAGTCTAATTATAAACTTCATTGCAGACTTCATTTTACCACTGTGGAAAATTTAATTTTTTTATTAGTGTAGTCTAATTGGGTTTTTTAACATATATTTTGGAGGAAAAAAATTGGGAAATTATAACAATGTTTCATTTGCTCTGAAAATTTGTCAGATGTTATAGAAGAAAGTCTTGTGCTTCTTGATTCTTACACTTCAAAGATCTGCGATTCTAAACCAAGAGATGACATGTATCAATACATTTGAGTCATTTTTCTGGACTCTCTCATTTATATATTGTCCTGTTTTAGTTTTGATAAAGCAGCTCATAATGTGAGGCTCACATAGTTGTTTATAGGCATGCTTTGTCACCGTGTACTTTTTTGTGTGTGTATGTGGTTAAATTATACATAAAATATTTGAATATAACTGTAGTACTCTAAAAAAGAAAACTATACTACAGCTCATCTTATGTTTTTAGCACGCAGAAAATCTAATTGTGTGAAAGAAGTAGAAAAATTGCAAGAAAAACGAGAAAAAAGGAGACTTCAACAGCAAGAACTTAGAGAAAAAAGAGCCCAGGTTTGTAACATAAACATATATTTGGTTTATAGACCTACCAGAGGTTAGACTGTATCAGTGAAAGTGACTGACATGAAAAAAGTAGTTGAGGTATTTATTTGAAGAATTTAAAGAATTCCTTAAATTGATATTGAGGAATAATATAAACTCAATATCAATTGAATTTATATTATTATTATGTCAATAATAATATAAATGAAAATAACTTATACTGATGTACTTTTCATGTTTTAATGGGTGTGCATTGACCCTAGTTTGCTCCAGTAAGAATAATAAGCCATTGTATTATAGAATTCTAATGTTGTATAACATTCAAGAATAATAGCCTTTTGATTTTTAAAAGGTCTAAAAAATACTTTTGGAAAAATATCCAGTTAAAGTACATGATTAAACTGTAAGTTTTATTATTGCTTTTCTAATGTTAATAAGCTCAATAGATCTGTCTTGTTCATAGTGGAAGGGGAAACTCCTTGCGTTTTGATTTATACGAGATACAGAGTGGATCTCTATTGTATCCTACTCATGGTCCCTTCAGATAATAGCAATGGGAAAATTGCATAGAGGACTGGTTTTTATTGTATACAGGTCAATAAAATTTTCGAAATTTTGTTATTATACGCTTGTATCTATTATATTCTCAGAACTTGTTTCCTGTAATAAAACATCAGAATCATTTATTTAATAGTATGTTCAAATACCCTTAGACATGTTAAGCTGTCATTTCAGATGTTGTGTTCTGGAATTGTGGATCCAGTATAATATCCAAACTGAATAGATCAGCTTTTATCTGAAAGTGACCTGAGAGTGAGCAGTTGGGTTTTGAAATAAATACACATTAACAAATTTCTCTACTGATGTTTAGCACAGGTGCCACCTGGTGTTTCCTGTGATACTTTATAATACTTACACAACTTTGTGATCTCATAATTCTCACTTTAAATTCTGCTTCTCAGTTGATACAGTTGGTATTATTTCCTAGAAGAAGATTAATTGAAAGTAAGTTTCAGTAGCAGTTTTATAATTTTGTTAGGTGCAAAACAAATCTGAATAAGATATTCAAGGGAGCCCCCCCAAAAAACTGGAATTATCTTTTGGAGGACAGACCCCTTGTAGTACGTTCGGAATTAGTTGCTTTGGATCTAACAGTCAACCAAAGTTTTTATCTGGAAGTTTGGAGAAGGTTGCATCACGATTTGCGTAAGAAACATCCTGAGCTGTGGCAAACAGGTGACTGATTCTTCCATTATGACAATGCACCTGCCCACACTGTGCTGAATATTCAGCAGTTTTTGGCCAAAAATGGCATGACCCCCATGCCTTACCCTCCCTATTCACCTGATCTTGCCCCAGGCAATTTTTTTTTTGTTTCCCCAATGAAAAATGTCCTCAAAGAGAAACATGGAAGAGGTGAAACAAAAACGGCAGAAGCACTCAAAGGCATCAAAACTGACAAGATTAAAACTGTTTTGAGCATGGAAATAGCATCTTGATAGGTTTATTGTATCAGATGGAGAGTACTTTAAAGGTGACTGAAGTTTAAACATGTAAGAATAAATACACAATTTTTAATAAGTTCTGGGTTTTTTTAGGTCCTGCCTTATGTAGGAAAAAATCTGACCTCTTAGAATATTGAATCATTTATTGTTAATGGCTAGGAGAGGCTGTTGACTGTTGCTATTTGTATCTTAATCTGGATTTTCTGTTTGAGCAAAAAAGTAAATTGCAGTCAGCATTCAAAAATTTGAATTTTAAAAATTAAAAAGAAATTTTTTGGCTTCTATTTTTTTGAATTCTATGTCCTGTCAATCTGGGGCTGTTTTATCATGCCTTAGGTTTTTCTAGAGGATCAACAAAAATAAAAAATGAAGATAAATGAATCCATATCACTGGATTAAATTAAAAGGAGAATCCGATTAAATACATTTTTCTGGAATTTCAACTTTCCTAGAGTTATTTGTCAGTGCTTAAGATGAGCATTATTTCTTTTTTGATTCATTTTCTAGGATAGGTAAGGTATATGTATAACAGATGAATTTTGAAATAGGTAATTAATTGTAATTTTCAAACCACATGTAACATAAATGCAACAAGTACAGCATTACTGAAATTATAATAGTGAATTCTTTCTGTCTTGTAATAGGATGTTGATGCTACAAATCCAAATTATGAAATTATGTGCATGATCAGAGACTTTAGAGGAAGTTTGGACTATAGACCATTAACAACAGCAGATCCTGTAAGATTCTTTGTAAACTATTACTCTGGAACGTTTTAATGCTTCAAATAACAACATGTGTTTAATACTTGCTAAATTAATATTGTATTTAGCCTTGTAACTTTTCCTCTCCTTGTGGGTGTTCATTCCCCATATTTTAAGAAGAAAATCAAGAAATCATCCACATGAATGCTCATTTCCCGTAATTTGATGCATAAGATATGCTACCTACAGAAATGTCTTCGGAAGGGCAGAGCAACAGTTAAAGGAGCAAAATACCCAGTTTCCTTTAGGACCATCAATTATAGTTTGATCTCAGTGCCAAGCTTATTTCTTCTATAGCTTGGGCTGTAGGTCTGCCATTATTTCCTGCTGTTAGTAATTTGTTGTTTTTAAATAGATGTTGGCGGGGTGCAGTGGCTCATGCCTGTAATCCCAGCACTTGGGGAGGCCAAGATGGAAGGGTCTTCAGGAGTTCAAGACCACATTGGGCAACATATCGAGACCCCATCTCTATTAAAAAATAGATAAATAGATGTTGTTCTGGCTTTTAACAATAAGTGATGGTTGTTGAAGGCTACAGTGAACCAGAAATCTAGTACTGGAAAAAATGCTGTGCTCTTATTACTCAACTCCTTTCCTGTCGAAGAATGAGAATTTATTGGACAGGGAATACTTTTGTAAGTAATTAGTATTTATGAAAAATAATCCATCTGACTTAGCACATATAGAATGTGTTAATTATGAAAATTGCATTTGCGTTAGACAGATTGTACTACATAGAATTCAATAGAATTGTTCATAATACTTGTGTCCCACATGTTTTAGGCCTTGTTATTTCTCCATTTTACCTGCTACATCTGGGCTTGTACTTTAGGATGGGTTTTGGCAAATTTTCTCTGGAAGGGCCTGATGGTAAATATTTTTGGCTTTGTGAACCATATGGTCTTTGTCACATTATGAAACTCTGCCATTGTATTATAAAAGCAGCCTTAAATGATACATAAATGATGGGGTTATGACATTTGTTTTTGTTAGTGTGTTTCAGTAAAACATCACAGAAGCAAGTAGTAGGTTCATTTAGGCCCACAGGCTATGCTTTGCCAATGCTTGCTTTATGTTAATTATTATTTTAAAAGAGGCATGTTTGGAGATTATAAGATTCATGAAAAATACATATGTATAAGAGTTGACATATTTATAAAATTGTTCAAATTATTTTGCTTAATAATCTACTGAGAATCCTGTTTCCTGCCAGTAGTTATCTTTGTCAGCAGCTTTCTCCATAATCAGCCTGAAAATGTACCACTTGGTAGAATAAAAATTTTGTACTTTTTTTTGTATATAACACATCTTGAAGTATATAAGGCAGCTTCTTAACATGACCTTAATGCTACTAACAACAGTAGTATCCTGTAAAAAATTATTTCTTAGGGTAATGGTTT
The DNA here is from genome assembly GCA_963574415.1 of Tarsius wallacei. NCBI lineage: Eukaryota > Metazoa > Chordata > Mammalia > Primates > Tarsiidae > Tarsius > Tarsius wallacei. The sequence continues at coordinate 13,319 of CAUYQG010207137.1, forward strand.
GCCAAATAACAAAATAAACATCTTTCCATTTCACTCAGAATTTTAGAAATAATTATATCCAACAGCCATTAAAATTTGTACAAAGCTAATTTGTTTTTTAAGCTTACCTATTATTTATGCTATTTATAAACCTCTAAGATCCCTATAGGAAGTATTATATAGTTAACTTTTCAGTGTTTTACATGACACTGATAATCATTGAAATAAAATATTTTTTATTCCTAGATTGATGAACATAGGATATGTGTTTGTGTAAGAAAACGACCACTCAATAAAAAAGGTATGATGTTTAATGAGCTCTAATAAAAGGCTGATTGTATCTTATTTGTGATGTAATTTGATAATAGCACAAACCGAATTGATTTAGAAAAATGTAAATCATTTTTCTTCATTTGTACATAACCATTATGCAGATTTCTATGGCTAGACTTGTTAGTTATTGTTCTGTGAGTCATTGCCATTTCTAGTTCTTGCTGCACAGACATCTTGTTTTTTTTTTTTTTTACTTAGTTGTTGAAATAATCTTGTCAACTTACTACTTGTATCTAAATTCTTACTACTTGAAATAATTTTTGTACATTAATTCAAATGCTGTGAAAATTACTGGGCACTGATTTTCATTTATTCTTTTAGAAACTCAAATGAAAGATCTTGATGTAATCACAATTCCTAGTAAAGATGTTGTGATGGTACATGAACCAAAACAAAAAGTAGATTTAACAAGGTACCTAGAAAACCAAACATTTCGTTTTGATTATGCCTTTGATGACTCAGCTCCTAATGAAATGGTTTACAGGTAGGTACATTTGTTTTAAATCAGAATTTTCTTATGCCGTGTGTTCATCACCACCCTGAAATTGACCTTGATCTTGGAGTATTTCTCTACAGGTATAAAATGTTATTTTGTTTAAACAAAATGTAATAAACATTGTAATGAATATTAGCACTTATTCTCTTGAATGCTCCCCAAAATCATAAATCAAATTCAGTTTCCATTGCTACTTGCTAATTAGGTTGTTTTTTATATATGTAAATGTATTTATATAAATATATATATGTATTTATATATTTATACACAAACCATATATATGCATAGGAAATTCCTGGAAAATGTTAATATAACCTCTAGGAATGGGATGGGAAGAGGACTTTAGGTTTTTACCTTTTAATCTCTGTGCTAGTAAAGAAATTTGAAATACCTGTTATCATTCGCTCCTCAATTTATCTAAATCTATGTTTACAACCACTTAAGGTGAAAAAGTTCTATAAATTTACTTGTATTTGCCTAATTTTGTCATCAATAAGCTTGGAGATCATTTTAGCACATGAGATTCTTGTGTGTGTATATATCCAATTTATAAACAGTCAAACTTGTATGTATTATACATTGATATCTCAGATTTTTATGCCAAATTTAGATTTTTATACATCACCCTGGAAACAATCATTTTTAATAATTATAACAAATCGGTTTTAGCAGCATTACTATTTTAGTCTATATAAAACTGTCTTTGGCCAGGCGGAGTGGCTCATGCCTGTAATCCCAGTTCTTTGGGAGGCTGAGGTGAAAGGATTGTCTGAGCCTAGGGATTCGAGACCAACCTGGGCAACATGGCAAGACCTCATCTCTACAGTAAATCAAAAAATTCGCCGGGGTGGTGGCGCGAACGTATAGTCCCACCTGCTTGGAAGGCTGAGGCAGAAGAACTGCCTGAGCCCAGGAGGCCAAGATTGTGATGAGCAATGGCACTGCACTACAGTCTGGGAGACAGTAGGACTTCAACTCAAAAAAAAAGAAGTCTAGAAAACAGAAAATTAGAATTAATAAGACTTCTAAGAATTGAAGGTGTTACAAATGAAATACTGTTGAGACCAACTTCTTTTGTCTTCAGCCAGTAAACTGGGAGTTCACTTGTAAAGAAAAAGGATAAAGTTAAAGAATATATGAATGCTACATAGAGATATTGTGAAGAATGTTTAAAAGGGAATAATAATGGTAAATTGTATAATTTTTTTTAGCTTTCTGAAAACAGTCCTCTCTTCCTCTTCACCCCTTCTTTCTACTCCTGTCTCATAAAATACAAGTTTTTTTACTTTTATAATAGTTTTCAAGTAATTGTAAATGAAGGCATGTTTCTGTGTATGACAGATTTAGTAAACATTCTGTTTCATTCTGTATGCATTTTAGCTTTATCAATGTTTATTCTTCTTTTCTGTATCTTATGGATGGAAGAGTTACATGTTTTTTTGTTTCTTGGGGGCTTGGGGGGGGTCTGATTTCTTTGAAGACTCATTTCCAGTTCCGTGTGACCAGAACTTTTTTCTACTCCTTTTGTTCTGTGCCTTTTCCAGTTTTACATTTTACAAAACAAAACAAAGTTAGCAGCTTTGTAAGTGTTCCACTTGTGGGTTTGTCTTTCATCATACTCTTCAGTGTTCTGCTCATTGAAGTGTTTTTTTAATCCCGTCAAACCTTTTTATTTTAACTTTGGCAGTGGGTTATAGCAATATGTTTGAAAAACAATTCAAACTGTTAATATAATATTTAGGTATCCTTTTCCTGAATCAAGACTATCAACTATTGAGTATTTGCTTCATGTCCTATAAGCACAATTTATATTATTTTCCCTGACATATAAATTACCTGTCTACATTCAAGGTAATCATCATTTTTCTACTTATTTAGATGGCCTAATGATAATATTTTTGCACTTTTTTTCCTTTTAGCTTGTTTATATTGAGATTACCACTCTTTCATTGTTTCTGTTTAAATTGTAACACTTTGTTGTCATTATATATGCCTTATTATTGTGACCATTGTTTATTATGGGATTATAGCTTGAAATTATGCTTTAAGTAATTCTAGGATATGGTTATTTAAAATTGTTAACAAAGATTTGTTTAAAATCTTGTTGTGAGTTTTATTTATTAGTAAAATACTTTGTATTATTTGGTATTAATTTTATTTGTTATTTAAATATTGGTGACACATTCTGACTGATACATTTTATTTTTAAGGTTTACTGCTAGACCACTAGTGGAAACTATATTTGAAAGGGGAATGGCTACATGCTTTGCTTATGGGCAGACTGGAAGTGGAAAAACTCATGTACGTAATTCATTAATGTTACATCCTGGTGTGAAGCTACAGTTTCTTTTCCATAAAGCTTAATTCTAAGACCTAATTTCTTTTTTTTTACTTTATTTTATTTTAGAGATG
>CAUYQG010207143.1:0-17663 GCA_963574415.1 Tarsius wallacei
CAAGTTCACTATTCTTTTTTTTTTTTGAGTTGGAGTCTCACTGTCGCCCAGACTGGAGTGCAGTGGCCGCTCCTGGCCACCACAGCCTCGACCTGCTGGGCTCCGGCAATCCTACCGCCTCAGCCTTCCAAGTAGCTGGAATTACAGGTGCGCGCTACCACGCCCGGCTAATTTTTTGATTTATTGTAGAGATGAGGTCTCGCTTGCCCAGGCAGGTCTTGAACCCGCGGGCTCAGGCAATCCATTCGTCTCAGCCTCCCAAAGGCGCGGGATTACAGGCTGAGCCACCGAGCCCGGCTAGTCAGATATTTTAATGCTAACATTGTTTCTAGCTAATTTGTTATTTTTTTCTATTTTTATTATTTACTGTTTTTTTCTATTTTGCCTTCATCTCTTGTGGCGAACATACTTATTGTTCGTGTATAGAAAATCCATTGATTATACACATGTGTATACACATTTTAAGTTCGTCCCCTTCTTGACCTCAGACATTATTTTAAACATGTTTAATTGGATTTTTTAGGTTTTACATCTAGCAACTATTTCTGTACATAGTGTAACTTCTTTCTTTCAAAAATTAAATATTGCAATGATGAATGCTAGTAATCTGTTCACTATTCATCTCTTCCCTTCACTCCTCATTTTTTTTTCAATACAACACTGATTTTTGTTAGGGATGACAAGTAGAAAACATACTGTTTCTGAGATTAAAAGACAGTTCTAGAAACTGAAACATATAGGCAATTCTAGACATCTCTCTGGCTTTGTTTAGCCAGTAACAGCACTGTCTAAAGAGACCCCAGGGACACCAGGTGATGAGAAGAGACACAGATAACCTGAATTTTTGCAAGGTTGTCTCTTGAGAAAACCAAAGGGCATTTAATAAGATGGGAGGCCTGCCAGTTTTACCAGAGCAATACACAAGTTGCTATATGTTTTCTACCTCTTGATGGAGTCTTGAGAAGCAAGGGTGGAGGGTGTTTGATTACTACAAAACCAATCCTTATGAATTAGAGATGTTCAATAACACAACTGGTATGCTTCATAAACTATAAAAATGTCCCATACCTTGGCAGGACTCAAACTGAAGATTTGGAGAAAATGCCACACTATAGTTTTTTTGTTTTTGTTTTTTTTACATTAGTGAGTAAAATGGATGCCTTCCAAACCAAAAGCTATGATTCTGTTTCTTAAAATGCTATTGTGTATGTCTCAAAATGTCATTTACTTTATAAATGACAAAATACAAATATTATGTATATAAGAACATAAAACAGACTTTTTAACCAACATAACTACAAAAACGTGGGAAACGTGGTCCATGTGTAGACTGGTCACACCACTTCATGCTAAAAATGAACCCAGTAAATGGCCTTAGACTGAAATGTATGTTCAGATTTTTGCCACTGTTCAAACTTAAAAATGGACTCAGTAAGTAGTGAGCAACTATTATATTTTTCTTACAAAAATTAAAAGCAAGGCATGTGATTTAAATCTTGAATACTCTATCTGTGTCAGCTTTGCTCGCCACCTGTTTTTGGAATACAGAGAGCCCGTTTCTAGAATCATGTCCCTTTTTCTAACGTATGTCACCATCCCCTCCCTAACTTCCACATTGTGTAACTTCTCAAAACAAATACATGTTTATATTTGACCTATAATAAAACTCCTTTGTTTCTATTTTGTTTTAATTGAAAGTAGAACAGATGCATGAAATTTAAGAATATAATAAGAAGAACAGAGTAAGTATGTCACGGTACCAACAGATTCTGGTAAGAATTTAGAAAAGCTAAGAACACATCCTGGAACAAAACTACTGAGAATTTACTTCAACCAGGCTGTTTTGTGACTGGAAATAGGATAGTGCCCAAGTTGAACTTCTGTCATTGGTAGAGGAGACAGGAATTACTTGAGATAGAATTACATTGGCTCGGATCTAAATTTCCATGGAATAAATGGTCTGTGAATGGATTCCACCCTCATCCTTGTCCTGAAGTTTTGATGAACCACCCTGACTAGTCAGCATATGAACTATTTGTTCTATTTGACTGTTTCTCTCTCTCTCTCTCTCTCTCTCTCTCTTTATTTCTTTTTGAGTCGGAGTCTCACTCCATCATCCAGGCTGGAGTGCAGTGGCATGCTCACGACCACCCCAGTGGTGACTTGCTGGTCTCAGGTGATCCTTCCACCTTAGCCTTCCATTTTTGACTTTCAACTACATCACAAGTTTCTCTATATTGCTTGGAACTGCTAGCTACTCTATGTGTTTGCCCAGTTTCTGCATTTTTTTTAACCCAGCACCTTTTATTTTGTAAATATAACTGTGGATTACTATAGATCTAGTTAATCATTAACTTATGTTTCTCTCATATTTGAATCATAGATGGGAGTAGATGTCACAGCCCTAGAAAAAAGTGCCTTTCATAGTAAGTAAGGCCTGGCTGAAATTCTATTAAGACCGAATGAGATTAAGCCCACATTGAATTTGTGTTTAGATAACCCTGTCACTTTTCATTACCTAATTCTAAATAGTTATGAATAAGTGAAAGCCCCCATCGTCCTTCTAGGATTATGCCAATGTCAGGGAAGTAAACACAGCATCTATACCAAATAATGTCGTTATTACATTGCCTTCAGCTGTTAACACATTCTATTTAAACAGGATAGATAAGCTACTTTCAGATTTTCCGTGGTATCAAAAATTACCACACCGAGACTTCTTTATTGTCAGATAAGTTGCAATCCACTCCTGTAATTAATCTGAGCTTTGAAATTTTGAAATTTCCACTCTCTCAAATGATACAATGCTTTTCTTAATTGCCCAGCACAAATGCTTACACTCAACACAGCAATGCTAGAAGCCAAGGCAGTGAGATAATAGATGGGTAGTCTGTAAATGAGAGGCTGAAGCTGTTGTTATGGTTATAGAAATTACAATGACTCATTGGCCATCTTCAATAAGCTCCGTGGATATGATTTTTAAAAATCCCCTTTTTGACAGCATATGTGTTAGCATGACTACTACAAGTTATTTATTAACCCTGAATATTGAGAATGGTCATATCATATCCCAAATCTATGTTTGTATTTATTTATTTTGTAGAGACAGGTCTGGCTCTGTTGCCTAGACTGGAGTACAGTGGTGTGATCATAGCTTACTGCAGCCTCTTACTCCAGGGCTCAAGCAATCCTCCCCCTTCAGCCTCCTAAGTAACTGGGATCACACGTGTGTGCCACCACACCTGACTAGTTAAAAAGAAAATGTAGAGACAGGGTCTAGCTATGTTGCCCAGCCTGGTCTCAAACTCCTGGCCTCACGTGATTCTCCACCTTGGCCTCCCAAAGTGCTGGGACCTCAGGTGTGAGCCACCACATCCAGCCAAAATCTGTATCTAAATAAGGCAGTAGTTTGTTAACACACTACATCAGGAGTCACCTGCAAATGGCTCTTACATGTTTAAACGGTTGGAAGAAAAATCAACAGAATTTGATTTGATTTTCATCATGATACATGAAAAATCATAGTTCAAATTTCAATGTCAATAACTGAAGTTTTATTGGCACACAGCCATGCTCGTTTGCTTACATATTGGCTGTGATTGCTTTTGGGCTAGAAGGCAGAGGATTCCAGCCATGGAACCGAATCATTCGAGATACAGAATAAACTTTCTGAGGCTGTCCCCAGCCAAGCTTTGCAAAAGGGCGTTTCTGATCACCATTGTTCCTGTCTTCATGAGGAGCTGAACTTTGAGCTCATTTCAGCTGACGGGTAATTAATTACAGAAGTCCCTTTGTGTTCTGAAACTCAGAAAGTCTTACCGGGTGCTGCCGCTTTGGTGACCTACCTGTCCCTGAGATGGTAGGAGATGATAATGGCTGCTATCGTCAGAAACTGTCGGGAAGTCATTTTTTTCTTTGTACTAAATCACTTTGTTATGATGGGAAAAACAGGATACCCGATCAAAATCTACATTGCATCTTATTTTTAGGAAGTAGTTATTTCTGACTCAGCAATTCTTTGTCAGAGTTTCAGATACAAATGCCATGCACCTACATTTGAACGGTGGTTTACAATTTGCACAGGTATCAATAATCCTGGTCAAGCATTAATCCCACCAACGTATCCAGGCAGTCTTAGGTTTATTCCAAACTCACTTCACCTAAAGGTATGGGCTGGTTTTCAGGGGAAGGAGTTGAATAGAGATAAGCATATGCCTGGGCTGTGATACACTGACCCCTTTGAAGCTGCTTCTGGGGTTTCTACTCTTGAGGTGTGGATGCCAAGAGCATGACGCACAGCAATTCACGAGAAAAAGTGCAAAACTAGGTCATTCCTAATTCTCTTCTTTCTTATTATTCATTTCTCATGACTGTCAGTGCTCCTGTATAGGTGGATTCCATGTATTTTTAAAAATAATTTTCTAACTTCAAATCAGAGACAAAACAATAGTGAATCATCCATGTGTAGACCCCACCCCTAACCCACTCAGTGCAGAAAGGAGTGTAGAAGCATCGATAGGCCTCTTTTTGGTTATCTGTGGTCGACCTAGGGGTCCATTCCGGTTTGGTGCCCTTCACACTTTTTTGTAACCTTGTAGGTTTCCTCTTCTGCCCATGGAGTATCCCTTAATTAAGTATAATTGCTTTTCTAAGTATCACGCACTATCACCTCAGTTAATAACTGTTTTGCTCAGCTTCCCTTTCTAAGCTAAGTGTTCCCATTTTCTCCACTCTTCTCAGTAAAGCCCTATTTTCCATTCCTTCTGCAGGTGGACTGCCTTTCTTTGGTCACATTGCAGTCAGTACGGGTAGTTCAGATCAGAAATTCCTTCTGTAGTAATTATTCTGGGGTTCCTTGAATAGTTCTTTCAGTACTTTGCTTAATGACATACCTTCTCAGCACCTGTTTCCCTTGCAAAACACTAAAAATAAGCACAAGGACCAATAAAGCTAGTGCCTTTTGGCACAAAAGTTTTCTCATAATCTCTTTGCTAATTTACAGAGACCTCTAGAAGGACTTTGAACTCACTCTTTTTTGCTATTTCACAAAAACACGCTGCAGAGTATCATTCAAGGTGAAAACACAATTCTTATTTTTCAAATAACCTAATCAATGTACAGTATATATAAGAAGATGGATGAGAGAAATGAAATTAGTTCACAGTTACTTAGTATTGACGAGGTTGAGGAGTCGAAGATGGACAAATTCAAAAAGATTATGATGTTCTGGTTTTAGAATAGCTTACAATTGAAGGCCAGCAGTAATTAACATTAAACTGAATTTATGACACATCTTTACCTTTGGCTTGGAAAATGAGGACAGACAGAAATTCTTTTATTATTTCTAAACCAATCTTAATTTTAAAAGTATTGTAAGCACCACCAAGTTAAAAATACACATGGGAAATAACAAGGTAATGCTGAGCCTGGGTAATTCAAATGAATAGATCTAGAGACTAGAAAACCTAATCACAGTTGGTCGACAGGAAAGCAGATTAGAAAGCCATGAGTGTTTGTGCTGGGAAAGATCTTTTAGGCCGCAAAACAGATACAGTTTACAAGAGGTAGGCAAATCCAGCATGACTTCAGCTATAACCAAAGAATCTTCATATCCTGAGGTGTAATCCTTCCATTTGTCCTACCAATGAAGCTGGAGAACTCTAAACAGAGGGAATGAACTCTGTGATATTCAGTGTATCTCAGTGACATAAACACAGGATAAAATTTGAGGGGATACAGGAAAGTGAATGAAGAAGAGTGGCGAAGAAAAAGAATTTACTTAGCAAATATTTTAAACCAATAGGAGTCTGCAGGAATACTCCAGCCTCGTATTTTATGTGATGAAAAAATTGTGGCAATGTTTTTCCAAGTGCATAACATTATGTGAATCATTTAATTGCATGCAAAGGATAGAGAGAGACTCAGAGCATAAGTGATTTCAATTCCGATCTCTGAATGTGAAGACTTCCACTTGAAAATATTGGAAATATATAAACAGGAAGGAGGAAAAAGCGTTGATTCAAAGATGTATGGGCAGAATCAGAGTTTGAAATTCAGAAATGGCATCATAGTGAAAACGAACACTTCAAGATAATTGGTCTAAGCATCCTGCCTTATTTCAAATACATAGCAGCTTGTTACCGTTTCCTTTCATATCAATAGGAGCATCATGCAAGACAGATGGCCCTAATGGCCTGCAATGCCAATATTTGAAATTCCCTGCCCAACTGTAACAATAATGTCCTTTCAAATTTTAATAACACCTGTCACCCAGGGGACTCATGACCCGCCTCGAATTTCATTACATGCAGCGTTTTTTGTTAGGTTGGTTGTTGGTTTTGTTATCTTCTGCCAGGAAAGAATTATAATAGAGTGTGAAAATTAACCAATATTATGATTCCAATTGGTTAATATATTTTTAAAGTCTTGTATAATAATTACACTCACAATTCCCTATGCATTGGTTTACAGTGTATCTAATTACTATATTAATTTTGCCTAACCTGCACCTTGACAATTAATGTGTTTAAAGAAGGTGAACTCTAAGTGTGCCTTCTTCTTCAAACAGAAGTAAAAATAGTGTCTTCTTAGTCACTCCTTCGAATGTTGTCTCCTTACAACTGAGAGCTAAAAGAAAAGGGTTACCCACTTGGGGATATTTAATAGGATAGTGGGTCCACAGATCCATTGAACAAAAATATTGCTACTGAAAGATACAGGGGCAATGTAATCTCCACAGCACTGTGTGCCTTTCATCAGTTGTACTTTTCACGTTCCCTTCTCATCTATTACCCACCTCACCCTGGGGTTTATTCCTTTTAGTGTTCAGAAGAGTCCATGATCAGATTAATAAATATCTATCTATATTCTGCTGATATGATACACTTTACATTCTCACTGTCTTCAATACTAACGTGTGTATATGATTTATCTAGGAGGTTCTTGACCAACTGGTCAAATCAGTTATTTTATTGAAAATGTAAAAAGTGATCTCTAGTCTTTCATTGAGTTTGTCACTTGTGCACATGCAACTCAGTGACCTGAGAATGTTGGTTGACAGGGTTGTTGGCAGCCAAGACTGGATTTACCTGTCCTGCCAATTCAACAATATCTATAACAGCGAACACTTATGTCGTGGCTCTCCTGTCCCAGGCTCTGTGATTAGCATTCTGCATGCTTTAGTTTATGGAAATGCTAATAAGGAGGCCCTATCACCACTCCCATCTTAGAGATGACTAGGTAGAGGCCCGGAGAGGTTAGGAAATTTGCCCAAGGCATACAGCAGGAGATTGTAGAGCTAATGTCAGGTGGTAAGGGGTGTAATTGCTCCACTGGCCTTCAGCTGGGCAGAACCAGTAGCCTGGTTGAAGGGTACAGAGACTTGGGTGACAGTGAAGAGAGTCCCTAGATGGCTCTGAAACAAAGAAAAAGTGAGTCAAAGCAGAGCTTGAGAGGAGAGTGAGGAAATGCAGCTATACTCACAAATTCATGGGTGACGGTGATCTTTGAACCATGTGCGTTGAGTGCCAGAGATGAAGTCAAGTGGTGTGGGATGTAGTCACTCTGCAGGTTCTTGACTTTGCCACAGAAAGGAAATTCAGAGTGAGTTACAGAAATAGTTGGCATACAGTTTATTACAGAAAGGAAAACACATTCATGAAAGGATGCAAACGCCTTAAAGGAAAGAACACTTCTTGCCTTTGGCAAGAAGCTCTAAATAAGTTTACAACAATGGTTAAGCAAACTGTTCCATAAGCTAAAAGCGCGGGGCTATAGGTCTCTGATCACAAGTTTTGGTTACTATCTCTCAACCTTTTAAGGTCACAAAGACCTTCTAAATAATGAAATTTACTGCCTAACTAGATTTGGGCCTAGAATATCATGCCTCCATATTTTGGGTAATTCTGCATTGTTTCTGTGATTTACTGCATTGGTAGTTCCACATTCCAATCCACAAGGTGGTCAGGTCCGATATGCCTGGTGGTCAGGTGAAAGTCATGTATCAATAAGAAAGATGCTTCAGTGCTTAATCACCCTGTTCCTCAGTTATCTAAATGAGACCTCCCTAAGAAAAAAATTTGTATACCTAACCCTGAATTGTACCCCAAATTTCAAAATAAAAATTAAAAGAGAAAACAAAAGAAAATTTGCCTATCTACTTCTAAATTATGTGCTATGCTATCTATGCTTACCTCAGAGCTAGTGTAGCTCTTAACCCCTCTGCTACAGCAACCACTCAAACCTTGTCTTTGTTTATTTATTTAGTATTTTTTAAGGATGTGGGGTACAATTCAGAATTGGGTGGATAAGTGGTCATCATACAGGTAAAGTTTGGGCATCCCTTTGATCCCCACTTCGCCTGGTTTGAGATAAGGTACCCTTATCGATACTATTTATTAATTAGTGGTGTGGGAGCCCTATAAATAGGAACCAGTACAAAATGAAATGGGAGGCCCCTTGTTTAAAACTTACTAAGAATTTCATGGCAGTAATAGCAGAGCATTAAATTAAGTAAGGGTCTTCCTATGTGTGTAACCTGTGCAACTACAAAGATCTTTCACCCATCAGGCCAGCTCTGCTTATAAGCTTCATTTTCTTCAACTACAAGTTCAAATTGTTTACCCAGGGTAAGGCACTCTCACATTCAGTGATACTATGGTGGCGAACTTCCTCATTTGGCCCCATTTCTGGCATTAACCAAGGAGAAAGAAGCATTTGCATTTTCTGAATCAACAGGTTCTTCAACTGGTTTTATTCGTTTAGATAAAATTTGGCTTCACAGTTATTAAATGCTATCTTTTGTCCCTGGGCAACCCTGAAATTGCCTTGGTGGATCCTTTCATAGTGTGCTTACACAACACACACACATTTTTCTCAATGTATATTGCCATTATCAAAATGAATCTGATGTTTCTTCCCCTAATCATGAAGACTTGCACATTTCTAAGAAAGGAGACAATTGTTCAATTGAGTTTACCCTAGAGTTGCCTTCTTAAATATTTTAAGGTGGACTAGAGGTTGCTCTGTAATCTTTCACATAGTGAACTGTAACCTAGCTGGATGCATAAACAGACCATAACTTACTCTTGTGTCAATCACCATGTTTCAGTCAACCAAAGGTGGCCAGCTATTCAACCCAGATTCAAATAAGGCAAATATCAAGCTGAAGACATTATGGCTCTTTCTGTACCTCACATCCGTTTTTTTGTTTATTACTTTCCTTTTTCTGTCCACAAATCTTCTACCACATGGCTGTGCTGGAATCTCTCTGAGCCGACTCTGGTTTGGGAGGCTGCCTGATTCGCAAATCATTCCCTGCTCAATTAAACTCTGTTAAGTTTAATTTGTCTAAGGTTTTCCTTTTAACACACTAATAAATCATCAGTGCTGGTAGGTGCCAAATCCTCAAGCTCACAAATCATTTGTCCCAGAGCTTCCACAGTTTATCATTTTTTTAGGAACACTGGTGACAAGGAACTGATGGGTTTTTATTCATATTTATTTCTTAATTTTCACAAATCAAGAGACTTCAGATTCCTTCTGGCCTCCTTTCTTATATTTTGAGAAATATGGCTTGTAATTTTTCTCCCGGTTTTCTATTATATTGGATAGCACTAGTTTGTTCCTGACATCTAATTCAGACCTCCTGGCCAAGATGTTAAAAGTGACAATTGCTCCAGACTCTTCACTTTCCACTTCATTTCATAGAATCATGAGTCATTCATCTGTATCCTTGAAACAAGTTTGCAGACACCTCCTATGAGTATAGTCCAGAACACTGTGACCCAGCTTAATTTCTCAAGTCATCAGTACTAAAAATAATAAGCTTCACCTGCATTGTCGTGTTCTTTCACACTTAGATTTCCTTAGACATCTTAATTTACATGCTAAATAGTCTTTAAACAATGTCTTAGATCTTAATCTGTTAAAGTAAAAAATTGATTGACTTATCAATCTCTTATTTACTTGTCTCTACTATAACAGATGCTAAAACTCGGTTCTTCCCCATATATATTTTTAATCTTCACACTTATATGAACTGTTCCTCATATTTATTTGATACCTGAAATTTCACTTACAGAATGACAAAAGTAGTTAACTTTGCTTGATACACTTCGAGATATTTCAAATGTTCAACTCAAATTAATTCCACAAAGGAAGATATCTGAACAACACACAAAATCCCCAAGTGGTTTTAAGCCTTAAATTCCTATTATAATGAAAAGAGATATATGAAGACTCATTTCATCTTGATAATATAAAAAACAGATTTCAATGTGGTACTGACAAAAGCTAAATCTTTAAAAGCAAAGGCATATCTTTTTTTTACAAGCTGTGTACCTTAGTCCATTTGTGCTACTATACAATACCTGAGACTTGGTAATTTAAAAAGAACGGGAGTTTATTTCCCCCAGTTCTGGAGACTGGAAAGCCCAAGATCAAGGTGTTGACATCTTGCAAGGGCTCTCTTGCTGCACAGGGGCTGAACTCATTCTTTTTTAAGGGCATTATCTCCACATGTAAGGATGGAACCCTCATGGCCATACATTCAGTAGTGTCCCTTATTTATAAATTATAAATCAGGCAGAATAAGAGACTAACAACACTAATAAGAAAACAGAACAATTACAACAAATATTGTGATAAAAGTTATGTTAATGAGGTCTCTTCACCTTTCTCCATCCCTCCCTTCTCTCTCTGTCTCTGTCTCTCTCTGTTTCTCTCTCTCTGCCTCTCTCTCTCTGTCTGTCTGCCTCTCTAAATATCTTAGTGTACTACACCATAGGTGACTGAAACTTCAGAAAGCAAAAGCACAGATAAGGGGGGACTATTGTCTGTTATATAAGGTTTTTCTTCATCCCACAGTATAAAATACTAACACTTCTTTAAAGTGCTGTTCAGATGCCATCTTGTTGACCTTATGAGGGATCCCTTCTTTGGACTGAATTACTAAACATTGTGGTTATTTCAAATCTGGCTATTTTATGTGTCGCTTGTTTAATATGTGTTAATTTTGCTTTCTCTTTAATATGATGAATTCCTAAAGTAAAAATATTTCCAGAACAGCTAGCTTAGCACTGAATACATTTTATTCACATAATGAAATTCTGGTGGATTGATAGATGCTTTATGACCAAACAATAACGGTGTATCATTTAGTGCATTATGGTTTATCAACAACTTTGCAAACCTTACCTGATTTATCCCAAACAGAACTTTATTCTGCAATTAAATGCACCAAATTGGGTTCCCCCTAAATTCATATGTTTAAATCCTAACCCCTAGGACCTCAGAATGTGACTGACTGTATTGTATTTGAAACTAGAATCTTTAAAAAATAATTAAGTTAAGACGAGGTCATATGGCAGGTTCTAATCCAACATGACCAGTGTCCTTTTAAGAAAAGGAGATTAGGACACAGACATACACAGAAGTGAGACCTTGCGAGGGCCCAGGAAAAAGGTGGACTTTTATAAGCCAATGAGAAAGGTCTCCAGAAGAAAAGAACAAAAATTAGCAAAAAACACCCATCTCAAATCTTGAAATGTAACCTCCAGAACTGTGAGAAAATAAATAGTTGTTTAAGCCTCACAGTCTGTGGTACTTTATTTTAATAGCCCTAGCAACCTAACACAGATACTTCCATAGAGATGAGGTAACTAGGCTGAGTACCTCATTATTGATGAGATGGGCTGGGACTTGAGTCCAGGACCCTGACTCATTGTAAAGGCCTCTGGCAAATTCAGTGCTTTGCCCTTTAGAAACAAAAGTTTATTGAGTGTGTTTTCCTTTATTTTGCGGTCTTGACTTTATGTTAAACAGTTTCTCCTCATGAGTCTTTTAAAATAGAGTTGATCAATCCTTTAGGGTCAAGCATACAGCCCTAGGAACTGCTTTGTTTATAATGAAATAAGATTTAAATTAAGCAAATTCTGTAGTGCTCGGTTATTTCTGAGGACAGTAGCGGTGAAAAATATCGCTGTGTGCATATTTTTTTTGTACCTAGAAAAATATGCTAGGGAATCCCCAAATAGAATTTATTTATAAAAGATTGTATATTTATTCTTACATGTTTAAACTTCAGTCATCTTCAAAGTACTGTCCATTTGCTGTAATACACATATCAAGACACTTTTTCCACTGCTTGAAACAGTCTTTGAACTCATCATTTTAGATGCCTTTTAGTGTTTTTGCCGTTTTTTGTTTCACCTCCTCCACATGGGCAAAACGTTTTACCTGTGATGACTTCTTTCATCCAGGGGGGACAGAAAAGCCACTTGGTGTGAGATTGGGTGAATAGGGAGGATGGGGCCCGGGGGTCAAGCCATTTTGAGTCAAAAACTGCTGAACACTCAGCGTGGTATGGGCAGGTGCCTCGTCATGGTGGAAGAACCAGTCACCTGTCTGCCACAACTTGGGACGTTTCTTGCACATATTGTAAGGCAACCTTCTCAAAACTTTTAGATAAAAACTGTAGTTGTCTGTTGGATCTGGAGGAACACATTCTTAGTGTACTACAAGGGGTTCACCCTCCAAAAGATAATTCTGTTTTTTGGGGTGTACTCCCTCGTATGTAACATGATTAATCTCACATCTTCCATTTGGCTTCTTAATGCTACTTATCATTCTAGTGTAAATTTTATAAAAAGCAATTTTATTTGGAACATTAAGAAGATGGTGAGTGCCAGGCTCGGTGGCTCAGCTTGTAATCCCGCGCTTTGGGAGGCTGAGGTGAGTGAATTGCCTGAGCTCGTGGGTTCAAGACCCACCTGGGCAACTTGGCGAGACCTCATCTCTACAATAAATCAAAAAAAAAAAAAAAAATTAGCCGGGCGTGGTTGCGCACACCTGTAGTTCCAGCTACTTGGAAGGCTGAGGCAGAAGGATCGCCGGAGCCCAGCAGGTTGAGGCTGCAGTGGCCGGGAGCGGCCGCTGCTCTCCAGTCTGGGCAACAGAGTGAGACTCCAACTCAAAAAAAAAAGAAGATGGTGAGGTTGTCATAAAATGACATGATGTCTGATATTTGCTTTCAGTGTGGGAAGGCAGAGAAAATAAGATAGGTAAAATGTTAATAGTTCAAACTGGATGATGAATGTATGAAATTTATTTTACTATTGTGTATTTTCTATGTTTGAATTTTTTTCCAGTGAAAAATAGTTTTTAAAACTCTCCAAAAACTGCCCATGGAGTTTCTAACTTTGATATTTGGAAATCTGAATTGCAAATTTACTGGTGGATACAAAACAAATGCAGAGAAACGATGCAGGTGCTGCTTTGTTGCTGATGCAAGGTGGGAAAGTGATTATCTGTCGCCCACCTAAAATGTCTCTACTAGCTGGACTATTTCATGAGCTTTTCCTTCAACAATGAAGTATTTTCCTTGAAAGGAACTAGTGTCCTTCTCAGATAATTAAACTCTTCGTGACAACATAGATTCTGACTGTGACGTTTGATGAGTTGACCGGGACAAAGACAGGACCAATGAGACAACAAACCACACGGCAAAAATAGTTAAGGATTGGGAGCGACTGTTGTGGGTAGGGTGCACAGCTCTGGGCCAAAGATACAGCCAACCTTGGCAGCATTATCTGGGCAGGGACAGCAATCTTCGACATTACTCCTGGGGTGGTCTCCTTTGTGCAGGTAAGACACAGCAGAGGGAAAACCACTCAGCTGTGGCTATATGGTCACACAGGGTGGGAGTTTATGTGAAATCTATTTGTAGATGACAAAATCCAAGACTGGAGATAAAGGGGACAGGTTCAGCTTCAAAAGAAAAGTTGGGCTAGAGGTAGGAAGGATGACAGTACCACAGTTAGCATCATTGGAGTTTTCGGGAGGGAAACTGTTTGGAACTAAAAATGGTGCAAGACTGGCAGGTCCTCAACCAACCCTGGTTGGTATAAGAGAGTAGGGCTTCTTGCCAGGTTGAATGCTATAAAAAAAGACCCCTAGGAAAAGAGGTGTTTTAACACAAGCACCCCATTGACAGTCTTGGCGAGTGATTATATTCCTAGTCTGACAGATTTTCAAATATTAATATCGATGCCCTCTTTGATATTTGTTCAGAAAATTGAACAATCCTGTGATTGTAAATGCAGGTATACAGTTAGGAGATTTCCTTTTCCAAGATACAGACAAAGCAAGTGGGGTGGTTATTAGTGATGTTTTTAACTCTTGGAGCACACAAATTGCTTTACAGTTTCTGGCAGGCTTTATAACTAATTCCTGTAGGTCAAGAGGAAAGATTTAGTGTTTAGTATATTAATTATCTTTTCAAAAATTCTCTAGACATCAAGGTTCTTGAAGGGAAACGGCTTTGACTCTATTTCCTTTTCTCATTAAGTTATACACAATTTTTAATCTGGAACTCATCCCTCCAGCATCTTTTGTGGGTTGAATTTTTTCCTCCACAATGATATGTTTAAGTTCTAAGTAATAGTCCCTGTGAATGTGACCCAGCTTAGAAATAGGACCCTTCAGATATAATCAAGTTAAGATGAGGTTATACTGGATTAGAGTAGATGGAGATGCAGAGACACAGAGATACACAGGGAGAATGTCATGTGACAGCAAAAGCAGAGGTGGGAGTGATGTATCTAGAAGTTGAGAAAACCAAAAATTGCTGCTAGGCCACAGAAGCTAGCAAGAGGCAAGGAAGGGTCCTCCCCTAGAAACTTCAAAGAGAACATGAACCCACAAGCACCTTGATTTTAGACTTTTCACCTTTAAAACTGTGTCAGAATAAATTTTTATTGTTTTGAGTCACCCAATTTATAGTACTTTGTTCTGGCAGCCCTAGAAAACTAAAATAGCAGTCAGCAAATCAAAATACTTAGCTTACTAGGTCAGGGCTTTACTACTTTTTCTGTATAGTGACATATGTAGAAAAGTATATTAGTTTTGTATCAACCCAGGGTAAATTTGAGAAAATGTGTTAGTGTGGTCATATGGGGTATTGTGAAAATAGATTATTTTATTTATACCACATAATTGTTGGGAGATAATTATCCATGGGTCTCCCTCACTTTTGCACATAGATACTATAAGCATAGATACTAATATTTGTGGAAGACATATAGTGTCATCCTCTGGAGAAAAGGGCAGATGTGCATACTTACTGTGCAACATAAAATATCTGAGTTTCCTAAACTCAGGAACCCTTTTCTGCAATGCACTCCAATACATGCACAGATGTTACTTGGCTCTGATTATGCCACTCTGTGGGACTTGGGAACTTATTTAAAAAAATAATATTACTCTGGAAACTGCTATTGTTGTGAGTAATAAACTTTCTTTTGTCTCTGAGCCATGAGACTTATGTCTTCTGCCATTATCAGTGAAACTTTGGCAGGTTCACTTGTTTGCTTACAAACAGAATAAAATCTCAGAGCCTTTGCAGTTTTTGACAATAATTATAAACATTAAGATACAAATATTAGAAATGGTGTTAAATACTGAATTTGTATTCCCCTTTTAATTAACTTTTTGAAAGATTGATAAACTTGGTTCTGGGCACTTAAATTTTATGTCAAGCTTTTTGCTTGAAATGTCTATGCTTCAGTTACTGACCAATATTCCTAAATTCTTGATTGTCACTTCTTGTTCATGCTAGTAAATGGGAGGCATTTTTAAAAAAGATATTTTATAACCATTCAAAAATGTACATGTGTTGAAATTATATTGTTGAAATGCAAATGAATTACAACCTTTAAATTGAGTTCTTTGAAACAATGATGACAACTGCATTTACAGAAGACACAGCTAAGCTTGATCACTTACTGCGAAGTGGGCTCAGTGGCCATAAAGAGGCAACAGCACCTGATTTAAAGGTCAGAGGCCCCTGAGCGTCTCCCTCTCCACTTCCCCTTCTCTTCCCTGTCATTCCATGGGTTGCCTGCTTCACATCTTGAACACCAGGAATATAAATGCCCCTGGAAGCTGCACAGTTGCTTATCTGTGAAGGGTAACTGTGTTCTCAATAGCCCCCTGCTGAAGTAGATGGGGTGGAATGGGAGGTAAGACTTCCTTCCTGGCTAGATACACACAGTTTTTGGTCTTCTTTTAGACCAGGGTTGTTGTTTGGATGTTGTCCCTCCAAATATCATGTTGAAATGCAATCGCCAGTGTTGGAGGTGGGGCATAGGGGGAGGTGTTTAGGTCACGGGGGTGGAGAGCTCATGAGTGGCTTGGTGCCATTCTCCTGGTAAGGAATGAGTTCTCATTTGTTCACCTGAGACTTGGTTGTTTAAAAAGCTTGGCACCTCCCTTCTCTCTCTTGTACCCTTTCTTCTCCTCCCCTTCCTGCTCACCTCCCCTCCCTCCCCCCCATGTGACATGCCTGCCCCCCCTTTGTATTCTGCCATGAGGCCACACCAGAAGTCGAGCAAATGCCAGGACAATGCAAAACCGTGAGCCAAATACATTCTTTTTCTGTATAGATTATCTGGTTTGAGGTATTCCCTTATAGCAATGCAAAACAGACTAATACAAACAAGGAGAGGGGCCATGCCAAGGCTTCTCGAAGCTAGAGGTGACCCGCCTGGTAGCTTCTCCTAGCCACCTGCATTAGACTATCTAAAGAGCTACACATATCACTATTTCAAGGCACATCTATAATCCATTTAAAAAACACTGCCTTTAAATTTCCTCTCCAGCTGAGGTAGTAAAAATTGAGCTGAGAACATCCAAATTCTTAGGATCTCAGTTCACTGTACCCTTGTTAAAGGGGAAAAAATTGCCAATGTGGTCATATGATTGATATACATTTCACTGTGCAACCTTCATAATTTATGTAAGCTGCCATAACCCCCGCTTACCTTTTCTTCTCAATTTGGTGCACCTGGATCCCCTCAAAGTCTGTCTTCCGAAGTCCTCTGACTGACCCATCCTGAACTATGGTAGCCATCTTGTGCCAAGGCATATCTATCTGGTCATTTCCTTGTCTCAGCCTGCCCCTTTACCCTTTGCACTTGATGCTTGGAAAGCCCTTTCCTCCTACAACCAAATCCCTGCCTTGTATGAGCCCTTATTTCTGATGCCTATTTCTACTTCTATCAGGTTTCTTCTGATAATAGCCTTTCTGATGCCCCATGCTCCAGTAGAAGGCTTAATAATCTCACTAATACTGATAAGAGCATTTTTTTAAATTGGAGTCTCACTCCATCTCCCAGGCTGAAGGCTGGAGTGCAGTGGCATGCTCATGGCCACCCCAGAGTCGACCCACTGGGCTCCAGCGATCCTTCAGCCTCAGCCTTCCAAGTAGCCAGAACTACAGGCACGTGCTACCACACCTGGCCAATTTTTTTTTTAATTGTAGAGATGAGGTCTTGCCAAGTTGCCCAGGCTGTTCTCGAACCTGTGGCTCAGGCAATCCTCTCACCTCGGCCTACCAAAGTGCTAGGATTACAGACTTGAGCCACCGCGACCAGCCAAGAGCATTTCCTAAACTGACAAGTAAAGCTTTTTAAACTGACCGTAGCAGGACTAGTAAAATTAGGGTAAGGGAAAGCACAACTGAGGCCAATGTCCTCAGAGACAATGTCCAAATAGACTGTTGGAATAAGGGCGGATGTGGAGAAAAACAGACGTAGGGATATGGACAAGGGGAAACCAATATAGAGAGTTGGAATGGAGCCTAGGAGTAGGAAGTCAGGAGCTCA
>CAUYQG010207146.1:0-30636 GCA_963574415.1 Tarsius wallacei
CTGGGGTGCAGAAGCTGAGTGCCATTTTCTAAAATCAACAAAACCCTTCCCAGGAAGAAGCTACTGCCTTTACTAGACTCTGCCTCACCACCTCAACACATGACTGACCGACCCCATGTGCAGCAGGAACAGCAGTCTGTAGAGAAACTGAGCAGCCAGCCTAAAGCCTGGGCAGAGAAGTGCTTCAGGGCAGCCTCTGTGGAACGGCAGACCTGCATCTTAAGACCAGGGAATGATCTCTGCATTGCTTTGGGGCTGCTCTCCATGAACCAAGAGAGGATCGCCCCCAGTGTACAAGTCGTGGTGGGTAACAGCAGATGCAAATCCCCAGAGGATCCATCCCCCCAACCCTGAGCCAGTTGTTGGGTGATAGACATATACAGCGGATCTAACCAAGAAGGAGGCTGGTGAGTGCCTAGCTGACTCCCCCCACCCCAGCAATGAGCAACAGAGATCGGGAGGGCAGGGCAGAGGCCAGAGGCCTCATAATTCTGCTACAAACTGGTTGCCATGGGATCTGTGGCCATGCTGGGAGAGGAAGGAAGGGGGAAAGAGCTCAGGAAATGCTGAGTCAAGTTACAACCCCCCCACCCCAACCCACCCCATGGAGGACACATTGGCTATCAATTGCAGGCAGCAGGGGGTAAAGATTCTAACTTCTCAAGTTTCAACAGCTAAGAAGGAAGCTGCAGTAACAGACCTGCAGTTGCAGAACCTGTCACAAGAGAAAGCTCCCCCTTCAAAGAGGTACACTAAAGGTGAGAAACCTCTACCAGGGAATTTTTTTGGGGGGGTTGGGGTTTTTTTTAGTTTTCTCTCTCTCTCTTTTTTTTTTTTTTGCTTGTTTGCTTTGATTGTTGGTTGGTTGGTTGGTTTTCTCTTTCCTTTCCTCCTTTTTTCTGTTTGTTCTTTCTCTGTTTTTTCTCTTTCTTTGTCTTTTCCTTTTTTCTCTCCTTCTTCCCTCTCTTCTCTCTTATACTTATCTTGGACTCAGGGGCTACACAAGCACATCCATCAACAGGTCATATTGTGTGGAGATGAAGAGTGAGTCCCAGCTGATCCATTCACCAGATAGCAAGCATTGTGACCAAAATATGGAATTAACCCAATCTATTGAAAATATAGGAAAAGAAAACTTAAGAAGAAAAAAGAAACTCTCCAAGAGATGTTCTTCAAGAAGCCAAATCTATGTCTGATCTGTATACCTGTAGTAGAATGAGAAATGGAAAATACCTTGGAACAAACATTTCATGAGTCATTCAAGAAAACCTTCCGAATCTGGCCAGAGACACAACTATACAAGCACAAGAGATTCAGGGAACTTCTGCAAGACTTCTTCAACACCTGACTGGACACTGGCTCAAGGGCCATAGAGGGAGCACAGTGAGGGAGCCAGAGGCAGAGTCCCCAAAAAGCAGTAGGGAGCAGCCACCCCAAACCTGGACTTGCTGCCACTGCCTAGAGCACCAGGCTAGGCTGCAAGGCCCTGCCACCAGGACCTGAGATCCAGAAACTGTTGGTACTTGTTGGAGAGGAAACTATTCTTCCTAATGCTTTCTTTTTTGGAAGGCAGTTTATTATTGATTCAATTTCTGTAATAGACATATTACATAAGATTGAAATACTGCCATGCACCTTCTCAGACCACAGTGGAATAAAAATAAATATCACCACCAATAAGATCCCACCCCAAAACACAAAGACATGGACACTAAATTGCATGATGCTGAACAACTACTGGGTCAACACAGAAATCAAAACAGAAATTAGAAGATTCTTGAAAACAAATGAAAACCAAGACATATCCTACCAAAAGCTCTGGGATGTCATGAAAACGATACTAAGAGGGGAATTTATAACTCTTTGCACACACTTCCAGAAAATAGAAAAATCCCAAGTTAACAGCCCAATAAAGCACCTAAGGGAGCTGGAAAGGCAAGATCACCAAAAACCTATCTTCAGCAGAAGAACCCATCACCAAAGTAAAACACCAAATATGAGACATAGAAAACAAAAAGTCACAGAAAAAAAAAACAATGAAACAAAAAGCTACTTCTTTGAAAGGGTAAACAAGATTGATGGACCCCTAGCTATATTGACCAACAAAAAAAGAGAAAAAACCCAAATAAACACAATCAAAAATACAAAAGATCAAATCATAACTGACCCTGATTTGAAATACAAAAGATTATCAGAGATCACTATGCATAACTGTATGGAAACAAACTCAAAAACCTAAATGAAATGGAGGACAACCTGTCATCACACAACCTCCCAAGTATGAAACAAGATGAAATTGATACACTAAATAGACCAATGACAGCCAAGGAAATTGACTCCATTATAAGAAAACTACATACCAAAAAAAGCTCCAGATCAGGCAGCATTCCCATGAAATTCTACACAACATACAAGGAGGAGCTGATACCAATTCTATTGAAAGTATTCCAAGCAATCCAGAAAGATAGAATTCTCCCCAAATCATTTTACGAAGCTAACATCACACTGACTTCCAAACCAGGTAAAGATCTAACAAAAAAAGAGAACTACAGGCCAATATCCCTTATGAACATAGATGAAAAAAATACTCAACAAGATTCTAGCAAATCAGATCCAAAAACACATCTCAAAATCATCCACCATGACCTAGTAGGCTTCATCCCCAGGATGCAGGACTGGTTCAACATCTGCAAGACCATAAATGTAATTCTATACATCAACAGATGTAAAAACAAGAAGCACATGATTATATCATTAAATGCAGAAAAAACTTTTGATCCCTTCTTGATAAAAACCCTTAAACACCTAGGCATAGAGGGAACATACCTCAAAATAGTAAGAGCCATCAACGATAAACCCACAGTAAACATATTGCTAAACAAACAGGGGAAGCATTTTTCCTGAACACCAGAGCAAGACAAGGATACCCACTGTCACCTCTTCTGTTCAGCATAGTGTTGAAAGCCTAGCCAGAGCAATCAGACAAGAGAAGGAAATCGGGGTATCCAAATAGGAAAAGGGGAAGTTAAGTTATCATTCTTTGCTGATGATATGATCCTATACCTTGAAAACCCAAGAGAATCTAACAAAAACCCCCTTGCACTGATAAAGCACTTTGGAAAAGTCTCAGGGTACAAAATAAAGATACAAAAGACAGTTACATTTTTATATATAAACAACAAATAGGCAGAGAATCAAATAAAAACACAATTCCTTCACAGTAGCCACAAGAAAATGAAATACCTTGACAACTTCCTAACCAGAGAAGTGAAAGAACTTTACTACAAAAATGACAAAACGCTGCTCAAAAAAATAAAAGAAGACACAAACAAATGGAAAAATATTACATACTCATGAATTGGAAGAATAAACATTGTTAAGATGTCCATTTTACCCAAGGCAATCTACAGATTCAATGCAGTACCCATTAAGCTACCAGCATCATTCTTGTCAGACCTGGAAATGACAATACAGAAATTTATGTGGAAACATAAACTACCACGAATAGCCAAAACAATCCTTAGGAGAAAAAAAAAAAAAGCAGGAGATATCACACTTCCAGACTTTGAACTTTATTATAAGGCTACAATAATCAAACAGCCTGGTATTGGTACGAGAACAGGCATATAGACCAATGGAACAGCATGAAGATTCTGGGAGCAAAACCTCAATTTCTCAACCAACTCACCTTCAACAAAGTCTCCACCAATAACCACTGGGGAGAGGAGAACCTATTCAGTAAATGGTGCTGGGAAAACTGGCTGACCACATGCAGAATAATGAAACAGGACTCCTACCTTTCACCTTACACAAAAATCAACTCTAAATGGATCAAAGACCTAAATGTAAAACCTCAAACTATAAGAATCTTAGAAAATGCAGGAGACAACCTTACAAAAATTGGAATAAGCAACCAATTCCCGATTAAAACCCCAATAGCCCATGTCATAAGACATAAGATTGACAAGTGGGATCTCATCAAACTGATGAGCTCCTGCAAGTAAAAGAAACCATTAAGAGAGTGGAGAGACAGCCCACAGAATGGGAAAAAATATTTGCCAACTGTACATCTGACAAAGGCCTGATATCCAGGATCTACAAGGAACTCAAATGTGTCAAAAGGAAAAAAATAAACAACCTTATTAAAAAGTGGGCAAAAGATATGAATAGACACTTTTCAAAAGAAGACATATGAGCAGCCAACAGATACATGGAAAAAATGCTCAGCCCCACTAATCATCAAAGAAATGCATATCAAAACCACACTGAGACACCACTTAACTCTAGTCAGGATGGCCATCAATAATAACTCAAAAAGCAACAGATGCTCTTGGTGGGAGTGTAAACTATGGCTGAGACTCAAAAAGCAAACTCAACAAAAACAAGAATAGACAAATAGGACTTGTGGAAAACAATGTCACTATTTCTAAAAGATCTAAATATTGACCTTCCATACAACCCAGCAATCCCCCTTCTGGGAATATGCCTGGAGGAACTTGAATCTTTCTACAAAAAAGATACCTGTGCACACATGTTTATTGCAGCACAATTCACAAGAGCAAAAACATGGAACCAACTGTTCTGCCCATCAAAAGTGGACTGGATAAAAAATGGTGGTACATATACACACTGGAATATTATGCAGCCATAAAGAAGGACAAAATTATGGACTCAGCAGCAACTTTGTTGAATTTAGACTCTATCATATTCAGTGATCTATCACAGAAACAAAGAACAGAATATCACATGTTCTCACTCATAAGTAGACCCTGGACATTTATCATAATACTACATGATAGAGATTGGCAGTAGCAGATCACTGCCAGGGGAAGGGAGGGATATAACATTAATAAGGGTACCTGCTCCCAAACCAGGTGACGTGAGGACCAGTGGGAGGCCTAATGACCACTTATGTACCTAACCCTGAATTGTATCTCACATCTTTAAAATAAAAAATAAATAAAATAAAATAAAAAGTAAGAAACCAAAAAGGAGTCAGAATGGCCAAAGCAATCCTAAGCAAAAAGTATAAAGCTGGAGGTATTACATTACCTTACTTCAAGTTATGCTTAAAAAGCCATAATAATCAAAACAGCATAGTACATGGTACAAGAGCAGACACATGGACCAATGGAGCAGAACAGACAATCCAGAAATAAACCTACAACAAACATCTTTGAGAAAACAGAAAAAACATATACTAGGGAAATGTGCTGGGAAAATTGGATAGCTACTTGCTGAAAAATGAAACTCATTCCCTATCTCTTACTATTTACAAAAATTAACCCAAGATGAATTAAAGACTTTTATGTCAGACCTGAAACCATAAAAGTCCTAGAAGGAAATCTAGGAAAAACTCTTCTGGACATTGCCCTAGGCAAGAATTTTTGGCTAAGACTCAAAAAAGCAAATGCAACAAAAATTGACAAATAGGGCTTGATTAAACTAAAAACTTCTGCATAGCCAAAAAATCATCAACAGACTAAACAAGCAACCTATAAAATGGGAGAAGATATTAACAAACTATATATCTGACAAAGGACTAAGTCCAGAATCTACAAATAACTCCAATCAACAAGAAGAAAGCAAATAACCCCATTTAAAAGTGGGCAAACAGCATGAACAAGCATCTCTCGAAAGAAGATATACAAGTAGCCAATAACCAACAACAAAAAGTAGCCAACAAACCAAAAAATGCTCAACACCACTAATTATCATGGAAATGCAAATGAAAATTGAGATGAGATACCTCCTTATACCAGTTAGAATGATCATTATTTTTAAAAAATCAAAAAACAATAGATGTTGGTTGGCACAGATGCATTGAAAAAGGAATGTTTATACACTGTTGGTGGTAATGTAAATTAGTAAAATCTCTATGGAAATTGGCATGGAGATTTCTCAAAGAACTAAAAGTAGATCTACCATCCGATCCAGCAATCCCACTACTTGGTATCTACCCAAAGGAACAGGTCATTATACAAAACAGATACCTGCACTCATATGTTTATTACAGCACAATTCACAATTGCAAAGGCGTGAAATCAATGTAAATGCCCACCAATTGATTGATGAATAATGAAAATTATATATATACTATATATATAATTCAGCCATGAAAAGGAATGAAATAATGTCTTTTGCAACAACTTGGGTGGAATTGGAGAACTCATCCTAAGTGAACTAAGTACAGAAAACCAAGCACCACATGTTCTCACTTATAAGTGGTAGCTAAACTAAGGATCTGCAAAGGCATAGAGAATGATATCATGAACACTGAAGATTCAGAAGGGTGGGAGCAAGGGTGGAGGGACAAAAGTCACCTATTGGGTACATTGTACATAGTGAGAATGGGAGATACACTTAAAGCCCAGATATCTTCATCACTATACAATGTGACCATGTAACAAAAAACTTTTTGTACTCCCTAAAGCTATTAAAATAAAGAGAAAAAGGAAAAATAAAATTAAAATGTCTTTTTGAAGGGGAATATTATACAATTCAAAAGTAGACTTAGAGTCAAGAATAATAATAGAGCCAATATTTTGCTGGGGATTTTTGCATCTATGTTCATTAGAGATATTGGTCTCTAGTTTTCCTTTCTTGTAATGTCATTATCTGGTTTTGGTATTAGGGTGATGTTGGTTTCATAGAATGAGTTAAGAAATGTTCCCTTTGCTTCTATTTTTCTGGATGACATTATAGAAAATTGGTGTCATTTTTTTTTCTTCAGGCTAGTAGAATTCCCTAGGCCTGATGCTTTCTTTTTTGGAAGGCTATTTATTATTGATTCAATGTCTGTAATAGACATAGGACTATTCAGGTTATCTATTTCCCCTTTTGTGACTTTTGATGGTTTGTGTCTCTCAAAGAATCATGTCATTTTCTCTAAGGTATCAAATTTTGTCACATAGAGTTGTTTATTATCTTTTTAATATCCATGAGATTGTCTCATAAAATATATGTGTATGTATATAATATTTTTCCACTTTAAAATCTTGAAGGAGTCCTGTATTCTTTTCAAGTTTCCTATATATTAGGACCATGCAAAGGCCCTAATTTGAATGGATGGTAAAATGATACCCCTTTGAATTATAGATATATCTCATTTGTCTATCTTGTTGCAAATTTCAAAGTCATTTCCTCAAAAGGATTAGAAGAAATGTAAGCATGTTTAAGCAATTTTGACATAAAAGAGCAATAGATCAGCCTTGTAATTCCAGCTTAAAATTGTTTATTGAGTAACTGATGTAGACTTGTGATTTTTAAAAATAAATCTTACTGTAATCATGTACAGAGTTAGAGTATTTCATAGAACTTAAGAATCAGCATTTTTATAAACTTATTTTATAGTCTTACAAATATAATTTAAAATTTCAGAAAGGTTTTGTTAAATCAGACAACTGAAGTAGTTCAAAAATCAAAATATTTAATTTTTTAAAAAGTTTATACTCCTATAGGGATGAGCATAATTTAGTTTGTAAATTAAAACATTATAGAAAGTTCATCAGAAGACTGATTGTTAAATTTGTTGGCATAGATAGAATATTAAGACCTATAAACTAAGTATAAGAACTAAAGGAATAACTAAGTTTTTACATTTGTAACTTTGAAATGTAAATATTAATTTTAAAGCAAAAATAAATCTCTTGAATTCTCTTTTGTGGGGAAAAAAAAAATTACCTTTTGTGGCCACCAAGAACTCACATTTCATAGTTGTAACTTTGAGATACTTACAAGTAGAGACAGCCAGGCAAGCAGTATAGAGGTTGCATTTTCACATTCAGCCACACAGCTAAAAATGGTGGTCTCCCCTTATCAGACCTTGTGTGACTGCCTGTTTGTCAAGGAGTTTAACCTTTTAGATGAAAATATCATACAAGTACAGGCTACTTTGTCTTGATCCCAAACAATTCATTATAAACTTAATCACTGAATAAAATACACAAAGAAAAGAACTAGATTTTGCCAAGTGCATATTATATGCCAGGTACCATAGGATTTATTTCAATTAATAACGTCAATAATAGCACAGTTAATCATAACAACCCTGTGAAGTAGATATTATTATCCTAATTTAACCAGTTGAAAATTGAAGCTTGGAAAGTTTTAATAATTTATCCAAGGTCATGAGACAGGAAATGGCAGAGCCAGGACTTGAACTTCCTAAGCCCTTGCTCTTAATGCAACACTATCCAATAGAAATATAATGCCAGTCACAAATGCGAGCTACATATGTAATTCAAGAATTCTTGTAGCCACACTTAAAAAGAAGTAAGAAGAAACCGATGAAATTAATTTTAATAACATTTTATTTGTGCCACTATAACCAAAATATTATAATTTTAGCATGTAAGTCAATATAAAAACTA
Organism: Tarsius wallacei; assembly: GCA_963574415.1. Classification (NCBI taxonomy): domain Eukaryota; kingdom Metazoa; phylum Chordata; class Mammalia; order Primates; family Tarsiidae; genus Tarsius; species Tarsius wallacei. The sequence continues at coordinate 8,373 of CAUYQG010207146.1, forward strand.
TTAACAGGATAGTTTAACATTCTTCTTTTTTTCATACTACGTCTCCAAAATCCAGTGAGCTCTTTGAGCATGTCTCAGTTCAGAATGGCCACATATCAAGCACTCAACAGCCAGTGGCTACCATATTGGAGAGCACAGGTCTAACCTCTGGGCCACTCGGCCTTTCTGGATTAGAACCAGCTGCACTGCACCTGCAACAAAATGGAGAAGAAAAATGTCACAGACTACAAGTCAATTGCTAGAAAACCATACATTTTCTGGTCAAAAGACAAATGAAAGGAAGTAATTCATCAGCTGTGCTCCTATGCACAATACTCATAAATACACAACTGCACTAAGCTGTTTACCTTAGTGGGCCTGGAAATAAATGATCTAAAGCTCATAAATTCATTCAAAAAGTGTAGACTGCATTGGAGGGTAATAAATCCAAATGAGTCCTATATGAATTCTGCTAAGCTGTCCTTTTTGAATTGGTTTTAGAGGAATCTTCCACAAATTATAGTCCTATATGAATTTTATCCTACCCACCCCACCTCCCCGAATCCAGTCTAATGAAACTTCCTCAAGGGGCTTAGTTTGGGTAAAGAAACTTCCTTTATTTATTTTCCATTTCCTTCTTGTTGTAATTGTATTTTTTTCCATCCTGCTTCCCCTGCTTACCTCCCTCTCTTCTCCAACTGATTTTCCAGATTCTTAAGCTGACACTTAGGTCTTTTGTTTTATTTTTAAACATTAATCATACCACTGTGCTGCTTTTCATTGATGGCCTGCAGATCATGTTCCCTCCTGCCTGAAAGAAAACTAGAAAACTTTTTCTGCACCATGATGCTACTGCCTGGTAGGAGCCAGGGACCCAAATGACTGACCATGGTGACTTCACAGAATACAATGATGGGGAGCGGAGGGTAGGGAGGAGAGTCAAGTGGAAGGATATGTCTTGTCCCAGTCCCATGAGTTAGAAAGTATTTTTCCCATTACATAAGTGTGGAAGCTGAGACTCAGAGAGGCTAAGGTCAGCTACTAAGTGACAGAGTTAGAATTTGAACTTAGGTCTGTCTGATTCCAAAACCTATGTTCTTTTCTCTACACTGTATTGCCATAAATTGCCCAAGTCATCATAGAAAGACCCAATGTACCATCTGGAGTCGAGTATTTACTGTTTGTAGAAAAACAAGAAGTTATTAAATTTACCCTTATCAATTTTCAAACCTAAAAAATTTGACCTAAAAACTTTAAGTCAAATATCGAAAATTTATTTCCAGTAGAAAGATACCTAGAATTTCTGCCATACCCTTCTCCAGCCCAAAAACAGCAAGAGGGTTTTCTTGCTGCAGTAACTCTACACCCGTAGGCTTTGAAAAGCTGGTTTTCACCAGTCCAGGACTATCACTTTCAGGGCCAGGAGAGTCCTGAGCACTGGGTGCAAGGCAGCCACCCCCATTTCCTACAAAATCAAGAGAAGCATCTAAGAAACCTGCTCGTGGGAGAAACAGTCTGTCTTTGATCAACAGAGAACTTGTACTTCTAAGGGCCATGTGGCTTGGGCTGTTTTCCCAAGGGTAGAGTTGAGGTTGGAGAGAATTAAGAAATTCACACTTGCTATCCATAATCTCTGTATTCACACATCCTAACACCTACCTTGTTTACAAGTACTTAAAAGATTTAGAGCAAAGTATATTCATAATGCAAAGAGGAGGCATAAAGAACTCTTGGCAATGGATTAAGTGGATGGAGGCAAGGTATTAGCCAGCTCACCAGAAACTCAATGACAAGCAGGTAGCCAATGAGTGAGCAGAGTTCTTCATTAGATTATTATTTTCCAACCTTATCATGTCATGGCACTCAGAGAAAATGATAGCGCGTGCATGACCCAATGAAGTAAACTGATGGAGAGTCAGGGGAAATCATCATGGTTTCCTTATGTTATACATTTATGATTGAAAAGCTAAAGTATTAGGGAAGCTTTTAAATATTGAATTATTTTATTATTATTTCTTAGTTACCACCAAGAAAAAAGTTGCACAAGTGATTAAAATTTTGTTAATATTTTATAATTACCCCAAACTCACAATTATTAAAGCTGTTTGTAAATAATAAAAGCTTTTCTCTTAAACTGAAATGTGAGCTGGTAATATTAACGTGTTTCAAAGCCAACAAAATTTTTTCATGTCAAAAATTTCAAAATAATGATGAAGTTCTAATTTGCAGAGCACACACAAGTTGTTAGTGCAGTGGAGGTAACATGGATGTCACTCCAAAGGCAAACCAAAAGCACGGGAACAGACTTATCAATATATGAAAACAGAGATTGGGGCTGGCCACTTGGAACTGTGCTCTCCACCCATGGGACTAATTCAGACCAGTATTTCATACTTGCAACTCCTTCACAGCCCACCCTTCGAGAAGTTCTGCCCTAAATGAAGATCACAAACCTGAATGGACCTCCTTCCAAAGTTCAGTCTCTGTTTTTTCCTTCACTTCACACATTCCAGTTCCTGCAATCAAAACATTCTTTTTCTCTTTACCTGTTTGACGTCATTCATTGATCTTCCACTGCCTGGATGCCTCCACATCACTGAGTTCTCTTTAGAGAGGACACCCATAGACTCCTTCATATTACACAAGGATCACCATGGACTTTCAGGATAAAACTCCCTTCATGGATTTCAGATCTTTAATTTAAAATATTCTGAATTAAATGCAACGTCTTAAGAGCATTTACATTTAATTTTTTTAAAAAAACTTGTATAATCCTATGGAAACTTGTCTGTATATCATCTTCTGATCCTTATGATGATTTTTAAAGAGATAGGTTACTATTTTTCCCATTTTAAACATGAGAAGCTGACATAACAGACTTAAGTAACTGGTTCAGAATCATTCTGTTAGTAAACAATAAGCTCCAGTCTCCTGACTTATAGTCCAGTGTTCTTCTTTGCTCTCACAGCTCTTACCTACATGATATATTTTCTTTGGGAACTAGCCCATGTCTCCCAGTTTCCCAAATAAAAAGCAAAACATGGCAGTGTCAAATGTGGGCTGTTACCTCTGCATCTCCAAGGTCTGAAGTCCCTCATCCACTTACTGTGGCCTGAAATAGATAGACTTCAAGGTGCCCAGAACTGTCCAAGAAAAATCCTGCTAGAAGGGATCTGGATACACAGCGAGATGAAGAAAAAATATCCCTTTCCTTCTCCTCAGTTTCCCCTATTTCTCCACCCTTCTTCTCTGCTGTCGCCCTGCATTTTCTTTTGTTCAAGGAGTATGAAACTAATTGAAATAAACTCAGTTAAAGGAACTGCACAAAAAAAGGAACCTACAAGGGACAAGCAGGGTTCCCACATGAGAAGGGATGTGCCCCTTCACCTTAGGATGGTGAAAGGTGAGGGATTTCTACGAAGATCAACCACAGACTTTGAACACTCGATGGCAGGGTCATCTCCTTCACCCTAGCCTGCTCTGGCATTTGTTACTTGATGGGATTCCCACCATGGACAAGATGCATCTTAGGAATGACTAAGATGCCAGTTTTCTCTCCTTTATGGCCAAAATGGGCACATATGCTCAGGAAATGTTAAACTCTTAGAACAGGGGACAGGGTACTATCACACATTAGATGGGGACCACAGCTGTGAGACCATATGGATTACAGGATAGCATTTCTTATGCATCATTGAAAATATTATGGCAAATGTCAGTAAAAAGATTGTAGTCTGAAGCTCAGTTCATTCCCAGCTGTTTCTCAGCAAATGTATCCTGCTTCTCAAAAAGGAAAGCTTTATCTATGCATCTAGAGTTCATCTCTCTAGACGATGAACTGTCATTGCCTCAAATTCCTCGATGATTTTAGCTTTAGCAACTTCCTTTGGCAGCTTTTGTCCCCATGATTATTTCCCTCACATGGCTGTCCACCTTCTGTGTAGGAACAGGGCAAAAACACCCTGCTAGCTGGCTAGCATCTTGCCTTTCTCAGCTCTGGTTCTTGCCAAGTTTTTTTTACTGCCCTTCATGCCCTGAAGCCCTCATCGAATCCCTCAAGAACTGATAAATCAAAATTTCTGTCAGAGTTGTTTATACTGCATTACTATTTAAGCCCTTTTCTATAAAAATCAAAATGGAATTACACCACTATTTTAATTCCAAAATTAAATTTAAAAATTTCCATGTAGGGCTGGTGGTGGATAATTCAGGCGAAAACCCAACACTGTAAACCATTTATAACCAATTTATTTAACTTGATTGTTGTGAGAGTTTGCCATGGATTTTCCATTTTGGTGATATAAGAATATTTCACACCATCAAATGAGTTGGCTGTAAGTCCCAGAAATCCTCTGGTCATGACGTTAAAAATTATAGTAACAAAATGAATAATGGTTTACAATTAAAATTTCAAGAGTAGTAAAAATGATGAATATCAAAGAATTAAAAGTTAATGTAATTTAATAACTCTCAACCCAGTGATATATCAAGTCTTTAGTAAACTAGCCTTTTATATATTTTTCACTTATTTTTTATTTTAATGGGTTCTTTTAAATTTTGTATTCCTTGACGCAAGAAACCTATTAACTCAGTAATAAGGCAAAATACGCTACATGTTAGCAAGTATTTGCAAAGCTCTATTGATGTTATTTTTTTTTTTTTCTGATTCAAAATGCAAATTCCCTTAGTACTTGGATTAATATATCCTCAACTTACTCAGCTTTTGGTGGAGTTGAGCATAGTTGACACTTCCTTCCTTTTTGAAGCGACTTTCTCTCTTGGCTTCCCTGATCATACATTGTCCTAAAATTTCCTTCAACTCCATTGGCTGTTCCTTCTCAGCCTCCTGGATGGGTTGTACCTCATTTTCCCAACTTGGATTGTTTGTGTTCCTCAGAGCTCAGTCCTAAGCGTGCTCTTATTTTCCCACACTCTCCTAGCTGAATATGTCACTCTTGAGATTGTAAGGACTCTCGCCTACCTGACTTCCAACACTATATCTCTGGCCTAGACTTGTCTATCTCAGCTTCTGCACGTGGATGTTTTAGAGAGCTTAAAATTGACAAGACAGATACAAAGGGAATAAAAATTCAAATGTTCAAAGAATAAAGGATCTAGAATAGCAACGTATTTCTGCTTATCTTTTGCTCCAATATCTTCCCGATATTTTTTTAAAACTTTATTGAGGTATGATTGAAATACACTAGACAGATTTAAAGTGTATAATTTTTTTCGCTAATTTTCTTTTTTTGGGGGGGATTAGTAATCAAAACCTATTTCAATGAGTCTCTGTTTGAGCTTTATATCAACATATATGTCATCTCATTTAAGTTTCTCTCAGTGAACTAATTTAACAACCTGGTAATTTGTAAAAATTCCAAGGTTCTAAAGCATTACAAATATACGTGTTCCTATTCTTTGAAAATGGATGTGATCACAAATGTTAACATTTATTTTTTCCATATAGATACACATATACATAAAATTTATCAATGACAATCTACAATATAATTTATATTTATGTAAACAAAAATAAAATAAAGTGTATAATTCAATCAGTTTAGGTAAATACATACACTTGAGAAGCAAAAAAGCAACAAATATTTTGTCACCACAAAATTGCATGTCTGGCCGGGTGTGGTGGCCCACACCTGTGCACTTTGGGAGGTAGAGGCGAGAGGATTGCCTGAGCCCAGGAGTTCAAGACCAGCCTGGGCAACTTGGTGAGACCTTGTCTCCACAATAAATCAAAAAATGAGCCAGGCATGGTGGTGCACACCTGTGGTTCCAGCTACTTGAAAGGCTGAGGCAGAAGGATCAACTGAGCCCAGCAGGTCGAGGTTGCAAGTGGGTATGAGCATGCCATTACACTCCAACTTGGTGACAGAGTGAGACTTGTACTCAAAAAAAAAAAAGTGTTTCTTCATGACTATTTGTAATCCATCCCTCCCTCTACTCCCATTTTCAGGCAAACATTGATCAACTCTCTGTCACTGTAGATTAGTTTGCATTTTCCAGAATTTTATATAAATTAAATAATACAGTATATATCCTTTCGTGCCTGTCTTCTTTCACTCACTGAAATGATTCTGAGATTTATCCGTGCTGTTTTGTGAATTCATTGTTTATTTCTTTGTATTGCTGAATAGTATTCTATTGCATGAATTGCAGTTTATTTATTCATTCACCTGCCGATGGACATATGAGTTGTGTCCAGTTTGGAACTGTTAAAAATAAAACTGCTATGAACATTCACATACAGACTTTTATAGGAACATATGCTTTTTTTTCTTGGATAAATACCTAAGAGTGAAATACCTAAGACTGGATTTTATGGTAAGTGTACATTTAACTTCAAAAACTGCCAAACTGCTTTCCAAATGGTACAGTCATTTTACATACCCATCAGCAAATTATGAGAGTTCCACTTGCTTCACAGCTTTGTTGACATTTGGTCTTTTTAATTTTTGCTATTCTAAGGAATATGCGATAGCATCTCGTTGGGGCTTTCATTTGGAGTTCTTAGATGAATAATGTTGCTGAGCATCTTTAAATGTTTTTATTAGCCATTCATATATCTTCTTTTGTAAAGTGACTATTGACTATTTTCCTATGGGAGTTGTAAGAGTTCCTAGTATAGTCTAAACACAAGTATTTTGTCTAATATATGTATTAAGAATATTTTCTCCCAGTATGGTTTGCATTTCCATTTTCTTTATGGTATCTTTCAAGAACTGAAGTTTTAATTTAAATAAGTCTAGATAATCAATTGTTTCTTTTATGGCTCATGCATTTTGTGTTCTACGAAAACTTTGACTACCCAAGATCACAAAGATTTCCATCTCTGTTTTCTTTCCGAAATTATACAGTTTTAAGGTTTTACATTTAGATCTACAGTCCATGTTGAGTTACTTTTTGTGTGTGCTTTGAAAAGTAAACTTGATCCAACACTTTTTTTTAGACAAAGACTTTCCTTTCCTCATTGAGTTTCCTTGGCACTTTTTACAAAAATCGGTTGACCATAAATGATAAATATGTAGGTTTGTTTCTGGACTCTCTATTCTGTTATAATGGTCTGTATGTTTGTCCTTTCCCAAGTACCTGATTACTGTAGCTTTATAGTAAGAATTGAAATCATGCAGAGTTCTCTAATTTTGTTCTTTTTTAATATTGCTTTTCCTATTCTAGGTCCTTTGAATTTCCACATAAATGTTAGAATCAATTTGTCAAATTCTGCCAAAAACAAAAAGCCTGCTGTAATTTTGATTGAGGTTCTACTGAGTCTATAAATAAGAGAATAGTCATATAAAAATATTGAGTCCTCCAATTCATGAACATTGCATATCTTTCTGTTTTATTTAGATCTTTAATTTATTTTGGTAATGTTTTGTAGTCTTCATTATAAAGGTCTTGGACACCTTTATAAAACTTATTACTAGATATTTTATGGTATGGTGCTATGGTTGTACATACTGATGAAATGAGGTCTATTTCAGAAATACAAGATTGATTCAATATTTGAAAATCAACCAATGTAATTCTCCATATTAACAGATAAAAGGAGAAAAAACATATTACATTAACAAATGCAGAAAAAGTCTGAAAACTATTTAATGCTTATGTATGATAAAATCTCAGCTAACTAGGAACAATAGGGGATTTTCTTAGCTCGATAAAGAGCAGCTCTGAAAAACTGAAAAACCTAAAGTTTATTCATACTAAAGAATGAAAAATAAATTATTCACCCCTAAGATCAGAAACAAGACAAGAATTCCCGCTTTTTATCACTTTTATTCAATATTGCTCTTAAGGTCTCAGCAATTACACTACGACAAGAAAAACAAAAATGTTAAATTTTTTTAAGTTTTAAATTAAAATTATAAACAGAAATTTTATCATAATACTAAAAAACTCAGAAAATTTACAAATATACAAAATTCAGTTGTATTCTTAAAGACTAGCACAATCTACTGGAAACTGAAATTTAAAAAATAAAATCCCAGCCGGGCTTGGTGGCTCAGCCTGTAATCCCGTGCTTTGGGAGGCTGAGGTGAATGGATTGCCTGAGCCCGCGGGTTCGAGACCCCCCTGGGCAACTTGGCAAGACCTCATCTCTACAATAAATCAAAAAAATTAGCCGGGTGTGGTAGCGTGCACCTGTAGTTCCAGCTACTTGGAAGGCTGAGGCGGAAGGATCGCCGGAGCCCAGCAGGTCGAGGCTGCGGTGGCCGGGAGCGGCCACTGCACTCCAGTCTGGGCGACAGAGTGAGACGCCAACTCAAAAATTAATTAATTAAAAAATTAATTAATTAAAATAAAATCCCATTTACAATAGCATTATGCCATAAAATATCTGGGAATCAATTTTACAAAATATTCCCAAGACCTCTCTACATCTTCTTTGTGATACTTTTTTTAAATAACAAAATCGATTTATTTTAGAATTTTTATTCCATCTTGCTTCAGTTTTACTAAATTGTATTTTTCAAGAACTCTGTCCATTTCATTTACGTTGTAGAATGAGAGCATTAAGCTGTTCGTGATATTTTCTTATTATCCTATTACTTATGACAGAATCTATGGTTAGAACCTCTTTCTATTTCTGATATTAGTAATTTGTTTTCTCTCTTTTTTTCCTTGATCAGTCTAGCTAGAGCTTTGGAATTTATCTTTTAAAAAGAAAACTAGATTGGGGCTTTCTTGGTTTTCTCCATTGCTTGTCTGTTTTCTGTTTTATTTCCTTCTACTCCTATCTTCATTACTCACTACTTTCTACTACTTTGCTCTTTTTTTTTTTTTTTTTTTAGATTCTTAAGGTGGGAACCTAGGTCATTGATTTAAAATCTTTTCTAACTTAAGCATTTAAAGTCATCGTTTTCACTCTAAGTACTGCTTTCGCTCTTTCTCACAAAGCATGTGCATTTGCATTATTCTACAGTTAAAATATTTTTTAATTTCTTTCGTCATTTCGCCTTTTTGATCTCTGAAATATTTAGAAGCATACTATTCAATTCATGATACTTGAGGTTCTTAGATAACTTCTTATCGATTTCTAATTTAATACTGTTGTGATCAGAAGAACATACTTTTTATGATTTTGCTCCTTTTAAGTTTTGAAATCTGTTTTTTAGCTCAACACCCATGTTCTTGGTCATTCTTGCTTCACCTTGGTGAATGCTATATGCATTTGAAAGAAATATGTGTCCTGCAGTTGTTGAATGTAGTTTTCTATAAACATCAATTAAGTCAAGAAGGTTGATAGTGTTATTAAAATTACTTATATCTTTACTGACTTTTTTGTTAGCTATTCTATCAAATGCTGAGAAAGGATATTAAAATATTTTATCACAATTGTGGAATTTCTATTTCTCCCCTATAATTTGGTTAATCTTTACTGCATGCATTTTTACTTTCTCTTATTTGGTGTATATACATGTATAATTGAAGTGTCTTCCTGATAAAAATGACCCTTTTATTATTGTGAAATTACCCCTTTTGTCTCTAGAAATACTCTTTTTCTTGAAGTCTCTTTTAGCTGATATTAAAATAGCCAATCCAATCTTCTCATTCTTATTGCTTGTATGGTAAATCTTTTTACATTTATTTACAGTCAACCTTTTTTGTGTTTATATTTAAAGTGTATTTCTTAAAGGCAGCAGATAATAGGTTCTTGCTTTTCTTTTTTTTTTTTTTTTTTTTTTTTGCTTTTCTTAATATACTTTGGCAATCTTTGCCTTTTAATGGAATGTTAGGACCATTAGCATTTAATATAATTTGTTGCTTTGCTTGACTTTAGATCTTCCTTTTTTCATTTTTCTGTTTGGCTCCTGTTTTTGTTTTGTTGTAGGAGTTCTCTTACCTTTCTACCTTCCTTTTTATTTGTTTTTTGTCTTCTTTTAGATTATTTGAACATTTTTAGTATTCTATTTTAATTTATCTTTGGCTTTTTGGCTATGTAGTTTTGTTTTGTTTCATTTGTTTTGTAGTTTTTTACTGTATGTTGTTGTTTTTAGTTATCTATCTATCCATCTATCTATATCCTTCATATTCTAGCTACCACTTTATGTAAAGTATAAGAGTTTTGCAACTACATGTCCCTTTTTATCACCTCAACTGAGTTGTATGGCCCAGTTGTCACATGTATTGTATCTACATACATTGAAAAGCTCTTCAGAAATATCATAATTTTTGTTTTCAGTGGTTGCACATAAATACAGGAAAAAATATTTACTATTCCTGTTGCTCTTCATTCTTGAAGATCCAAGCTTCCCTTTGGTATCATTTCCCATAAGTTTGAAGAACTTACTTTAGCATTTCTTGTAATGCTGATCTCCTGGTAACAAATTCTCTTAATTTTTTAAATCTGAGAATGTCTTTATTTTGCTTTCATTCCTGAAAGATACACTCACTGGGTGAAGAATTCTGAGTTGAGTTCTCCTTTCATTACTTTGAAGATGCTGTCCCACTGTCTTCTGACCTTCCATGGCTTCAGATGAGAAATCTGCAGTCATTTAAATTGTCGTTCAACTGTATGTAATGTGCTTTTTTTCTTTAATTTCTTTCAAGATTTTTTACATTTATCATTGGTTTTTGTAAATTTTGTTTTTATGAGTACCATGCATAGTATTCTTTGATTTTATCTTGTTCAGAGTTCACTGAGCTTCTTAGAACTATAAATTATTTCTTCCACCAAATTTGAGAAATATGTTGACCATTATTTCTTCAAATGTATTTTCTGTCCTGGTCTCTTTCTACTTTTCTTCTGGGACTCCAGTGACACCTACTGATGTCATGCCACAGGTCCCTGAGGTTCTGTTTGTTTGTTTGTTTGTTTGTTTTGTTTTTTTCCTTCAATATTCTTTTCTCTGTTCTTCAGATTGGATAACTTCTATTGATCTATTCTCAGGTTTACTGACTTTTTTCTCTATCATTTCCATTTTGCTACTCAGCCTAGCCAGATACCACTTTTTTTTTTCAGATTTCACATTTCTTTAGTTCTAAATTTTCCATTTTGTTCTTTTTCAGTTTTAATAAATCCATTTGTCTTTCTTTGCCTCTGATGAGAGACTCTATCTTCCCATACATTTCAAGGATATTTTCCTTGCTTAGCCTATCTCTATTGATTCCAACATCTGGGTCACCTTGACTTTGGCATATGTGGATTATCTTTTCCACTAGGGGTAAAGATGTGAACACGCTTTTCTGTCATGTAACTTTTGAGTTGTATCTGGACATTGTGAACATATGTTTTATAGGCACTGGGTCCTACTATAATCCTTTGGGGAATATTGATGTTCTCATTTTTGCAACAAACAACTGTTTAGGCTCAGATTACAAGTTCTATCTTGCCATCTGAGGCAGTGATTCAAACATCAGCTTACTGGTCAAAGCCTGTGCTATGCTAGTTGAATCTATTACTTCCCTTTTACTTTGAGAGTGAGTTTGAGATTTGTGAAGACTCATATACAGAATCAAGGATCCCTTTCTCCAATTCTCTCCACTCACGTATTCTCCCTTTACTCTCATAGCCCAAGGGCTCCTTTTCTTAGTAGTTCTAGCCAAAAAGACTAGGTTTCCACTGCAATTTTATCTGCCATCACTGCCATGACTCCTTCTGTTCTGTAATGAGAACCCTTAGAATAAAGCTGTAAGAAACAAGAGGAAAAAATTAGAAACTCACCAATTATTTGTCCAAGTTTTGCCCCCTTCGACAATCTGCCTGCTTTTGTTTACTTTGCAAAGTCCTCAGATAGTGTTTTGTTTTATTTGTATTTTGTCTGGAGTTTATAGTTGTAATCAGTGGGAAAGATGAGCTATATTGGACTTACTCTGCCAGAACCAAAATCCCCAACAGCTTTAATGAAACAATTTCAATAGGAGTGTGGGGATGTGTGTGGGTATACATACGTGTGTGCTAAATGTTTGATCTATGTCCCATAGATTAGTACAATAAGTTCTTATCTCAAAGTGTTGTGGCATGACTTAAAAAAGAAAATAAAAATAAAGTGCTCAGTACGGTGTCTGGTAAATTGCAAACATTGATAAAATAGTAGTTTCCTTTCTCATTATAATGTATAAAGTACATTGCAGGGCAATGGTTGGTTTTTTAAAGCAAAAATAATAATTATGAAAGAAAGCTGAGATGCTTAAATGTGTTCTTGGTATCTAATTATTACAGACACTGAATATTTCTCTTTTTGTTCTTAATCATATGCTACTCTTTCATTCTTTCAAGTTTACTCTTTCTATATTGGTTGCAATGATCTGTGTCATGGGGACAACACTGAAGTCAAGCACACCTGTAGCAGTCACAAAAGAAGAATCTGTTTCCATAGCCGCCCTATCCTAAAACCTTAAGCCAATTCTGCCTGCTTTGCATCATTGTCACATACAATGGAATTGCCTCTAAGGGATATTGTGGGGATACCCTGTTTCTGGCTACACCTGGCTTCTTCCTGCCCCTTTCCTCAGGGAGCAGCCTGTGGCCAAAGTTAGTCTCTGAAGGATATGCATATTCCCAGTAATCAGTCATGGGATACAGGTGACCAAGCAAAGTTGTAAACAGTATAGTCATCACACATAATCAGTGTAATTGTAAACACCATATAGGAATGTGAATGATTAGCTTGATTGCTTTGATTATAAAACTGCTTGCTATACTGCCCCGAAACACAGATTCTTCACTCTGTCATCATTGGTGCCTCCCACAAGTTCTAATACACCAACATCTTTCCCTACTGGACCTTTGGGTGACTTATTTGGAATAGATAAACATTACAGGCAAGCCCTCTCAGATTGGGGATTACTGTGTTGCAAAGGAAACCGCACAACAAAACAACCTTCTAAATCCAAACTCATTTCAAAGTGAAGAAATATCCATATGCAGCCAAGAATACCAGGGTGCAATATATGAATGGCACACAATATCAAACAATTAATAAAAGATTAGTGCAACACAGTCTCCAAAAAAGAGATTTGGGGAATGTTGAAGAGAGAGCAAATGAGAGGAGTAAAAAGATTAAGAGATAAAAAGAGAAAGTAATGTTTCCCTGTTCCTTAAAAATGTAGGAAGAATTCTAGTCAAAATATAATCATTCAAATCCTTTTTAGTCTTGCAGCTGTAACAATATAACCCAGTCCCACAGAAGTCAAAGTTATTTGCCATAAATAGAGGTGTCCCATCACCCCAGGTCATGCTTAGAACTGCATTCTCGTAGCCCCTGTTTCTGGTGCTGTGCTAGAGAAAGAAAAAAGAAATCATGTTAAAATGAAGACTAATCGCAATCTGCACAGAATGCAAGCCCCTCTGATTAGTGCTGTAATCATAACCATATCTACTACCTTTCCTAGTGGCCCTCGTTACACAAGTGTAGGCCCCATAACCTACCCCCCTCAGTCTACCCCACACATTTATTCAGCCAAACTAAACCAATAGCATTAACCAGGAAAATATCTCTTTCCAAAGCTATGCCCCACTCAAAAGCCTTAGGTCAGCTCTCTGCCTGCTTGGCATCATGATTACACACAATGGAATTGCCTGAAAGAAAACCACCATAAAAACAATAACCTTCAAAATCCAACCTCCCTTCAAAGTGAAGAAACTCTCCATATATACAGCAAAGAACATCAAGGTGCAATATAAGGGGACACCCAATATTCAATGACAGTTAATAAAACATTAGTACAACGTAGTCTCCAAAGCACGGGATTTGGGGGGAGATGGATACCTGTGCTCCATGCTCCAGGCATCATAACCCTGCTCGGTCAGGCATTGTCCAGTCCAGTGGGATCTCAAAAGAGGAGAACTAGATTTAGAAATCTAAATGACTGCTTCTTCACACTCCCACACCAGGACGTAAATGCATTAGGGCTGGAATACTGATCATCACGAGGCTCTCACCTTCTCATGCAGCTCGGTTTTTTTCATTGTGCCAAAGACTTGGGGATCCCATAGCATGGGTGCATAGGAGCAAGCCCCTGAAAGGTAACAGGATTTATTTTTAGTCTGGAACCAATAAGGAAAATGAAGGAATGTGGGCCTGAATGATTGCTGATTGCCAAGTGTCATAGATTTGGCCCAAGGTACATATACCTTCATACAGATGTTCTCACAGTAATGGTGGAAGGGACAAAGACAGGATAGAGAAAGATGTTAGGAACACTTCAAAGGAGGCTGGTTTTGGATTCATTGAATCAGGGTTTATTGGGCTCCCAGGATGTATTACACATTGAATAGCAAATTCTAGCCCTCCCTTCAAACATTCACATGCTCTCAAGTGGCAATCAATTCTATTCTTTTTTAAAAAGAAATTGCAAGATTCTTTTAAAGCATTGAGTTAAATTATCAGAACATTTTGTCAGCTCCTTTGTTTTGTTATGTTGCAAGTCAGCAAAAGGGAAATAAATTTTTAAGAATTTTCTGTAAACTATCTTCTTGGAAATTTTAATTGTTCCGGATAGTATTATAGAAAAATCCTGCAGGGGAAGAAGGAAAGGTGACATGTTTAGTAACCACTCTGGCTAAGTGTTCCACCAAGCACATTTACAAGAGACCCCTTACAGTTTCACAAACCCTGTGAAGTTTCTCTCTTTTAGAGATGGGAAAACCGAGATTCGGAGATATTAAGTGGCTTGCCTGCTGCAGTCACACAGCAAATGAGCAGTGGAACGAAATTTAAACCTGTATCTTTCTGAGTTCAAATGCCTTTCCAATTCTGCTGTGTAATAGAAGCAAAAACAATTGTATTCAGGTCCTAGTTGTTCATTTACTAACTGCTGAGTGACCATGAAGAAGTTCCACTATTTCTCTGGTGGCAGTGGCAACTAAGACTCACTTCAGCACCACCACATGTGCCTCTATTGCTCAGGGGTCCCCAACCCTTTCACTGCAAAGGTCTATTTTCTTCTTTGTATCTTCCTTTTAGAAACCATGTTTTGAATGGTGATATCTATCCAAATGTGTATCTCTTGAGTAATGGCTGATAGTAATTAATTTTTGTAAAACTCTATGTATCTGTTAGGAACACAGGAATCGCCCTAGCTATTTCAAATAGAGAAGATTTGCTATGAGAAATTCATTAAGCAAGTGATAGGAGAACTAAAAGTGCACCCAGAGAGTGTGTAAGGCAAGCCCAGAAAGCCATTGCCATTCCTGCAGCTGAAGAAACAACGAGAGGAGATGCTATGATTACAGCCCAAAAGCTGAGACCATCAGCGAGCACCAGAACCACAGTGAATGCCACCAGGTGGGATGGAACCAGGGGGCAAGGACTGCCCTGGGGGAGTTAGAGAGCCACTACAGAAACACAGCCACTGAGGGAGACCTAACCCAGAGCAGAGCAAGAAGAGATTCCCTCGCTTCTCCCCATCTCTCATCCTCTAGGCTTCCTCTAGTGCCTTCTGTTAGCTGATCCTACTCAGAAATCATTTGAAGGGAACTCTGGGAAATGTAGTTTCCTTTGATATAGCGTAGAAGGAGGGAAAGTAGAGAATAGATTTGAGATCAAGCAGGAAAATGACCCACAAAACCTATATAATTGGTAAACAGAGCTTTTGATAAGTATATAACAACAAAGTGACCAAACGGACTACATAGAACTCCTGCCAAAAGCAAAGCAACTTAACATCTTATTTAGCCTGTGAAGTGTTACCTCAGATGAAATGCATACTTTCATTTCTATACTCTTTGGGATCCTCGGGTGATCAAGGAATGCCAGTTTGGGAAACACAATTCACATTTCACCCATCTTCTTTGCCTGTGATTCTAGTCAAATGGAGGGATCTGGACTGAAAACAATGACAGGAAAAAGTGGATCCTAGATTCTAGCTCTGCCTGACGCAACCCTCAGAAAATGACTTCCCTTTCTTTGTACCTCAGGCTTTCTCTCTTCAAACGGGTAGTGAAAATTACTACTAATCTCTAGAATTACAAATTATTAAAGATTATAAAATCACTACTAATCTCCAGAATTACTGGATGAAGTTATACAACAGTTCTAAATTTATCCACACTACACCCAGAAAATGTTCCATATTTCATAAACTGTAAAATGTACCTTTCTTTTTACATTTTAACATCTCTCAAATTGAGACATGTCTTACCATAACTTGCAATAGTTTAATTAGTAGCTGTGATAGCCAGTAGCTTAGCCATGACTAAGCTACAGCCCCCAGCTAGTCAATCAAACACTAATCTAAGTATTGCCTTGAAGAAATATGTAGATGTGATTGAAGTCCATAATCAGTTGACTTTAAGAGAGATTATCCTGGATAATTTAATTGGGCCTGATTTGATCTGTTGTAAGGCCTTAAAAACAGAGCTGAGACTTCCCAGATGAAGAAATTTTGTTTGTGGACTCGCCCTTCTTAATGATCCATCCTATAGATTTCAGTCTTGCCTAACCAGTCCCCACAATCACATACGCAAACTCCTTGCAAAAACTCTCTCATTATATAGCTCCTACTAGTTCTGTTTATTTGATTGAACCCTGACTGATACAGAAACTTTTTTTATTTCTCAGTAATTGATAAAATAATGGTTCTTCTAATAATCAATGGTATCTTCACTTTGATAAAATATAGAAATGTCTTCTTTCTCTCCATAACCCATCTGATCATCCTCACAAATCCTTATTTTCCAGAGAAAATCTGGGGAAGAAAAATGAAATGCCTTTCCAATCCAGCAACCTTGATATGAAGTAACAATTATAACAGTCCCTCTAATTAATTGCTTGATTTATTTGGGTAAGAACTTTTCATTCCCATGTTCTAATCCAAGATGGTGACTAGTTGGTGGGGGAAGGGTTACTTTTTTTGGGTGGGAGCATATTTTATTTACTTATTTACATTTTTTATTATAAAGATGTGAGGTACAAATCAGGATTAGGTACATAAGTAATATATCTGCAGGTGAAGTTTGAGCCTCCAACTGGTCCTCACTTCCCTTGGTTTTGGACACATATCCTTTTTGTTATTACATGCTTGAATCTCCAGTGGTGCAATCCGTTAGCATGCAGTACTTACATATTATGTGTCTACCTCCTTTTCTCCCTCCCCTGGCAGTGTCCTGCGACTGCTGATCCCTCCCTTGTGCTATTGTGATTAAAGTTCAGGTCCTACTTATGAGTGAGAACACGTGGTATTTGGTTCTTTGTTTCTGTGATAGATTGCTAAGAATGATTATCTCCAAATCCATCCAATTTGCTGAGAAATCCATGATTTTGTCCTTCTTTATGACTGCATAATATTCTGTCATGTATGTGTACCACATGCAGTCTACTTTCAATGGGCAGTAGGGTTGGTTCCATGTTTTAGCTATTCGTGATAGTGCAGCAATAAACATGCATGTGCAGGTATCTTTTTCATAGAATGATCTGTGTTCCTCCAGGTATATTCCCAGACCCTGAACGTGCCCAATCTCTGATCTCAGAAGCTAAGCAGGGTCGGGCTTGGTTAGTACTTGGATGGGAGGGTTACTTATTAATGATGGTATGATAAAGGAAGAAGGGGGTCCTCAGAGTCACATGGAGTCATCTGGATTCTCACTGAGTATCTGATGCAAAGGGGCCAGAATGAGCTTCTTCCTGAACTGCTGACCACAGAGGTACAAATGGTGATTTGAAGTCATGTGCTGGTTCTCACTGCTTGAACCCATGATCCAAGCTATTTATTCTCATCTTCAAGTCCTCGTGCAAAATGAACTCTGTAGTGTAAGAGGGCCTCTGATGTTCACCGGGACCCTCGGCATCTCCACCTCTGCTTCCAGGGGCATGAAGTAACATAAACCCCCAGGAGTTCAGAAGGCAGACCTGAGCTTCTGACACCACCTGCATTTGCTCTACATGCCATGCTGGCCATGGTGCCAAGTCTACAGCTATAATTTTCCTACAGGGCTTCAGTCATTACCATAGAAGCCCAAAGGAGCAAAGATTTCTTCAGGTCCCCTATGCTACTTTCTAAAGCCACACCTCCTTCCACAACTCAATACACTTAGGGTCCAAGTTGGACCCTAAGAGAAGAAAAACAAGAACCCTGACATCTGACCTTCTTCTTATTCCCATAATCCTCCCAGAATAGGACAAACTGTGTTTATTTCCTTCAACATCATGTCTTCCCTTCCTTCTATCCAGCAAGACCCCCGGCTCAGCCCACAGAGGCAGAAAAGGAATCTTCTGAACACTTCTGGAAGCAACTAAATAAGCTTTAAAAAAAAAAAAAAAAGAGCCAAGTCCTCCAGACCAGATTCTTGATAGGCTACAGAGAACTAGAAAAGCCTCTTTCACTGGTCTACTGAGCTCTGAGCTCATTGCTTTAATAAGCTAGAAGCTCCCCACCCCAAGGTACCAAGATTTACAAGAGATGGGAATACATCTGAAAAAAGTTTTAATATATCATCTCCATCACAAATATTTTTGTCACAAGTAGGATCAAGAGTCTACCTGGCACAAATCAAACAGGCTTTAATAAACGCATCAAATCATGAAGACTTGGATTGACTGAGTGAGTTACTGAGTCAAGAACTGGTGGCACACAGAACAGCAAATCCAGGTCCTGCCACTTAATCTGAGCCCTGCTTCCTCTGCAAAACCCCTTATTGAAATGTGAAAATGCTTGATAAATTTCACAGTGCCACATATTAATTATTAGCCTTTTTAAATCATTAAAATTTGGAATTAAAATAAAATTTAAATGTAAAAAATTATTAAAATTCTCACTTCACTCATTTTTTAAAATTACATTACTCAGACTAACATCATAAATACTGCTGGTCTATGGAACCGTGCTGATTTTCCCCACTAAAGAAATTCACAGTATCATTACTATCAGCAGCCCCCAAATTATTATTATTATTGACTAAATGGTCTTTGTTTCAGCTGGACAGCTTGACACTTCTTTCTTTTTTTTTTTTGATTTGTGTCCTAATAATCTCAAAAGGATTAATCAGGTTTTTCAACCAAATTATATGCAATGACACATTGGATAGTAGTTATATCTAATTTGTTCAGTCTGCTGTTTGAGACAAAACACGGGCTGCTTCATTTTTCAAGCAGCAAAGAAATATTCTATAGTTTTCCAGAATTTCAGCAAAATCTGGTAAGCAGAAAGAAATGACAGCGATCTGGATTGCCCTGAATGAGAACTGTAGGTTACAGAACACCTCGTGGTGATTTTTATTAGAATGCATATGCTTCCTGTACCTGAGGATGATGACAAAGGCAGGAAGGGGCTGGCTGATAAGAGCAAAGGCCACCCCTGGTCAAACAAAAGTCCTTCTCATGTCACTGCAACTTCTGAGAGCAAGCAAACCCTGGATCCACTTAGGCAGGTCCTCAATCCTATTTATCTAAGCTCTGCAAACAACCCAATATCTACAGCCCGTGCTTTATTTTTTAATTTTACCTCGGACTATACCCATAAGGGCTGTGAGCCAGGGCCCTTTGCTAAGGGCAGAGTTGCTAGGGACAGTGATTATGGAATGCACAGATCTGTCTGACAGGAGTGTTCAGCTGAGTCTGTGTCCATTGCAGTTGCTGTAAGTGTCACATTGCTGTAGGCCTCCTCAGCACAGCAGGCTGGTTTAATTACTTTTCTTACCAACTGGGTAGAGAAATATTTCATCTGGATTCTCTGTAGAGTGCTTTATTTGGTAATTGGTCTAAGAACAGAGGAGGAGACAAATCTTTTTTTGGCAGAAGCTGGAGGCTCCAGGCAGCATTTCTGGGAGTCCTGTTTTTAAATAGCAAAGAGTACAGGCAAGATGTTGGTGAAGCTGTTAGGCCAATCCAGCAGTCAGACTGTTCCAGAGGCCTTCAGGGGAACAATAATTAATATATTAAAGGTAGAGGAAGTGCCATCGTTGAGGATATATTCGATTTTGGGAGATGGCTAAGGGTCATATGGAACCAAGTCCACTGAACTAGAACCTTGGACTCGAAAAGAAAAACAATGTGGCTTAAAATAGTGAGAATAATGTTTCTGTGTGGTGCATCTACTGGCTTTAAAAGCAACTCAGAATCAGAAGTTTAAAAATGGTTTCAGCACTAAACTCATAGTGGGCACTCAAAAAATATTTTATTGTGCTAATCACTCAAAAAAGAAGATGTTATTGGACTGGGTATATAACCTTACAGGGTCACTGTTTTAACAACAATACTGATATAAACAGATAAATTTGGAGATTTTAGTCCTTAAATAGTTTCATGACTATAATCTTGTTGCCTAAAGAAAAATAAATAAATAAAATAAGAACTGTCAAAAAGTATTTCTTGCACCTTCAGGTATGGGCACATTTGGATTCTGGTTTGGGGCTACAGGTATTATCAGTAGTTGACCAATGTTTATTGATTTGAAAATGTTTGTGTAACATCATTCAGAAGACATAAGCAGTATAACCAGATCCCAGAAAGTCTTAGTAACAGTATGAGGAGAACACTCCCAGAGGTTTTTATTGATCACAAGTTCTATATGTGTCAGCAAATTTTCATGGTTACCAAGGTAAGTTAATGCGATGTCAGGCTTCAGGAACCAATGGACAGTGTTCAGTGTAATAGTTGCCAGAGTCCTGCTCAAATGTGCACTGATGAAGAAATCTGGACTGGCAAGTTCACTCGTGGACAAACTGAAGCAGAGCAGAGTGACTGGAGTATGAAGGGGAACAGAACCCATAAATATGAAGCACAGTTACAGAACTTATGAAGACTTCACCTGGAGAGAAGTCTTGTGGGACACTTGATGATGCACCAATACCTGCACAGTTTAAGGAGAAAGAGAAGTTAGACTCTAGTGTCTTCCTTCTTCTCAAGAGGAAGAATCAGGACCAAAGGATAAACATTATAGGAAGTATGGGGGGGACCCCAAAAAACCCTGGAATTAATTTATTAAAAATTGTGTATTTATTCTTATGTGTTTAAACTTCAGTCACCTTCAAAGTACTCTCCATTTGATATAATACCTATTGAGATGCTTTTTCCACTGCTCGAAACAGTTTTTGAACTCATCAATTTGGATGCCTTTTAGTTCTTCTGCTTTTTGTTGCTTGTTTGTTTCACTTCTTTCACATCAGCATTTCCCTTTGAGGATGTTTTTTCATCTCAGGAAAAAAAAACAAGTCGCTCAGGGCATGATCAGGTGAATAGGGAGAGTGAGGCAAGGGGGTCATGCCAATTTTGGCCAAAAACTGCTGAACACTCAGCATGGTGTGGGCAGGTATTCTCGTAAATCACCCATTACGAAATGGGCAAACGCTTTGAAGGAATCTCCAAAAAAAATTCACTAAAGCTGAAGCAGCCTCTCACAACAATGTAGCTGGTACACTGATGTTGATGGGTTCCTAGAACACTTACTTACCTAGCAGGAAAGGCATACTACAAGGGCACAACCTCCAAAAGATAATTAAGTTTTTTGATCCCCCTCGTAAAGTTAAGTTAGTAGGAAAAGCTTTCTGAAAATTAAAGTAGTTCAAAATTGAAATGAGCTTCCTGGTGAGATAAAGTGGAGCCATTACAGGAGGCGTTTAGGTAGAAATTACATGACTACTTATCAGAACTATTATGGAAAAGATTCTTGCATCATATAGATGATTGACCTGGACGATATCCAAGGAACTTTTACAATTCTTATAGTCCTTGATTCTAAGTATTATCTGTGATCCGTAATGCACATACTGTATGGACATATATACTTTACACAGATGGTGGATTTATTCAAATGTGACCCTACCACTGGGAGAAAAATAATAATCTGTTACTTCCTGACATAACTGCTATTTACCACCTATCATTATGAAACTGTCTTGTGGTTTTTCAGTTTAATCTTACAAATAAATAGGAAGTAACTGAAATATTAGATGAGTTGAATGCCTAATATTTAGAAGTTACTGGCAAACTCTTACTACGCACATATTATGTGTTTGGCATTGCACCCAACATATGAAAAAATGAATGTCACAGTCTCCTCGCATAAGATGCCTGTCGTCTAAATGGTCAACTTAACACCTAAGCAGAAATGTTAAGATATTCCGTAAGAGCCGGGCTCGGTGGCTCAGCCTGTAATCCCGCGCCTTGGGAGGCTGAGGTGAGTGGATTGCCTGAGCCCATGGGTTCAAGACCCGCCTGGACAGGCAAAACCTCATCTCTACAATAAATCAAAAAATTAGAGGAAGCTTTTCTTAAAAAACAAAAACAAAACTTCTCCCTCTCCACATTTATTTCTTCAATGACAAATCTCTGCTTCTATCTTTTTGCTCCCTAGGACAAGGATGATGGATGATAGTTTCCAGATGTATCTC
>CAUYQG010207147.1:0-16255 GCA_963574415.1 Tarsius wallacei
TGCGGTGGCCGGGAGCGGCCACTGCACTCCAATCTGGGCGACAGAGTGAGACTCCAACTCAAAAAAAAAAAAAAAAAGTATGAAGTTTGGGCAACCTCATACAGGTCCCCTCCTGCTGTGGAAGCTTTTCTGTGTTATTAATAAATCATACTTTTCTAAAAGTATGAAAATTTTAAAATACAGAGCTCGTCATTGCAATCTGTTCTCCCAACTAGTGTCAAGCATTTCTTTTTTTTCCTCCCTTACCAATTAACACAGTCATTTACATTTTCTTTGGTCCTTTCAAGTTACAGGTGGAATGCCAATTTCTCTCTCAGAGGGAAACCGAAGACAGAGATGGACTATGCTCTAGAGCTTTAGAAGTAGTCATGTTGTATAGGTCTTTTATCATTCTTGAGGGTATCTGCAGGCAAGGCAAAAGGATGTTCATATTTGTCTTATATCCCCACAACCCCTTGAACAGTGGGGGTCCTAATAATTCTTTATTGGTTTGAATTTTTACTGGTCCTGCAGCACTTATCAATTGTAGTTTTACCTAGGGAGTGAAACTGGCTGAGTGAAAGAGCATTTTTACTTATAATTGTATGCTTGTGTGTAGCTAGAAGTAATTTTTAAAGTTTTTTATGGTTAGCGTGCACAATTTTTGGTTACAAAAATGCATCATATTTTAAAGAATGAAATAGAAATTGCATGTTGACTACCTACATTTTCATAATCCCAGAGAGTATTCCAGGAGTTCCATCCATTGTTATTGTCAACATTGGCCACGTTATGTTCATTGTTGACACTCACTGACTGCTGCCCGCTTCCAGCACTGTTGCCATCATCACTGATGTTGATATTCTGAAATTTAGAAGGAATTGAAAGTGGTTTAATACTACATTTATTTGCAAATGCATTTTGGTAACACTTTACAGAATGAGACTTACATAGTCAGCAAGGACAGGAGCTAGGAAGACTCCAAGAAGTCCAGCAAAGACAATCTGAAATCACAAATAACATTGGCCCACTGTTACATGGCAAACTAATGTCCTCTTTTTCTTTATTCCTTTATTCAAGTTCATAAAAAGTATTCATTTTACCAATGTGTTGAGTAATTACTCATTTTAGCAATGTGTTTTATTCATTTACTCTCTATATTTTTTGACCATAGAAAGTTTTAATGATAATGTTGAGTTGTTGATTAACTATAAGTATATTAATATGATATGTAGTTTTAGAATTGTTAACATACACCTTAGGAAAAACTGATGAAGAATAAATTTTAAAATGAATAGCATAGTATGAATGAATAACAGTATGAAAAGAGTTATGCTACAAGTTCTAAAAATCACATCTGAAAATGATGTTAGTTTTTCTATTTGATCTAGTATGCTTTCTTCCTAATGGAAGTACTCTTTTTATTTGAAAAATTTTAAAATCAATGAATTAGTAAGCAGTTTGGATGGATGTTGATAATGAGAAACTAAAAATAAGGTATCTGTCTGTGAATTGTGGTCAGTAGAAGGGAAACCATAACAGTGTCCCAGGGTACTCGGTTTAGTTTTTTGCCACAGAACACAAAGATTTGTGCAGGGTGCCCCATTCTGGATATATATTCTCATTTTCTTTGTATAGGGAAAAAAGAGTTCAAGAACTGCTCTGAAGATTCAAGGTAATTTTTATAAATTGTTTAATTTTTTCCCATGATAGCTTAATATGGAGTTAAAAATTGATCTCTTAAAAAGTCAGAGGTGGAAGAAATTTTAGAGAACATCTTGTACAATGCAACCATTTTACAGATGAGGAAGCTGAGTTTCAGAGGTTAAATGACTTGGCCAAGATTTTACCTCTTGTTCATTCTTGTTCTCTCCTAGTTCAGAACTAGGAGAGAAATCAGATCATCTAACCTGTGTCTGGAGCTCCTTCTCCCTCTCATTTTAACCTTGCTGCTATCAAGAGGACTTATTTCTAGATAATTATTTTAGGTTTGCAACCCCAGTATAAAGCAGCCTGCTGTAATATATTTCAGTATGTATAGTATGTCAAAAATATTCATCTGATTCAAGCCCCTTTGCATCCTGTTACAAGAAGCCCTTTGACAGAATTTCAAGGTTTCACTTCCTACACTCTCAGGCTTAAGTCTGGAACCACAGGTTGAGATGCAGCACTAGCTTCATGCCTCAGACACTTGCCTAAAGAAATGACCACGATAGGGCCCCAGGCGAACGTTTTTACTTGAAAAGTCATTTCACAGTAAAGAATGTGACAATAAGTCTCTTATATACTTGTTTTGATAATAAATTTTTAATCTTGCCTTAACTGGCTCAGGAATTTTGGCAAAAGGAAAAATTCAAGAATGGAAAAAATCGGGCACTTTCTAGGCCTTAGGGACTGGTTGCCCTGTGGAGAAGTACTTTTGTTACAGATAGCTCATGTTGTTAAAGACAGCCCAGATAGCTGTCTAATCCCAGTGTAATTATCCTTTTTTACAGAGATGCTTAAAAACTGCCATGATTCCATAAACAAGAGAAAACTTTTTTTATAAGAAATTTTCTTTTCTGATATTGCCATAAAGAAGCAGACAGAACTCCTTATCTCATATGGTAGTAAATTCAAAAGGAAAAATCTACTCACTGTGAACTTCATCTTGTCTTCACGAAGGAAGTGGAGCAGAGGAGAAGGAAAGCATGAACTTGAACGAGAAACCTTCTCGTATTTGTACTTAACTGACTTGAGTCAGACAAACTAGGTGTGATCAGGTGGGGTCAAAGACTTATCTTTGTCCATGTTCCGTATCTGTTTCACGGCCCAGTGTACCAGGAAGCCTTTCAGAATAAGTACCTGGTTAGCAAGGCACTTTGGCATGCAGTTGATCTGACTCATCACCTGTGTAAGCTGAGGGTATTACAACAAACTCAATGTGATGTATGATAATTTCTCATCCAGTTGAAGTTGTGGGTGTGGGTATTTCACACATTGACATTGCTCAGATTCAGAAAAAGGATAATCCCTAAAACTAAATAAAACTACAGATGAAAAACTGTGTGAATACTAGCCCTTCTAGATAGCAGCTCCTGTAGGAATATGGGAAAGGGTTCCTCTTCTTACCTTTACCTGAACTCATTGCAGTGGTTTTATTTGGCTAAACATGTTCTCTGAGCTATTCCCACCAACCCTAAGGTTGTCTTTCCGAAGCATGTACATGTGACCCTCCCATGCTTGGAAAATGTCACTGGCAGTCTACAAGATAAGGTTCAAACTCACTGGAATGACATCCAGGATTCTTTATAATAAGGTTTCTAAAGGCTCCACAGATGTATCTGCCACTTTTAGGCCACGCGCTACCTATATTTCTAGCTGCACCAGAGTTTCTATCATTTAAAATGTTCAAGATGGTTCATGTCTTCGTATCTGTGTACATGCTGTCCTTTCATCTTGGAGTGTCATCCTCTTGCCTTTTACTTGGCAAACTGCTATTCACTTTTCAAGGCCCAGCTCAAACATAGCTCCTTCCATCACTTCTCCCTCATTTACTAGATGAAACTTGCCTCATTTTTTTTCTTAGAGCAGTAAAATAAATTGCCACTTTAACATTTGCTCCTAGATAATTTAATTTTCAAAAATTACATTAAAATAATTCTTATAATGTTCTCACCAAAAGCAGAGAACAGAAACTGTCCCTTGGGCAAACAAGTAAATGCTCAAAACAGTCTTGGAGGGGGATTAAAGTTTTATTTTTATTTTTTGCTGCTTCTTTACAAACAGAAGGTTGTAAATCAAATTGCTGAAAAGAAAAATTGTATTTCATTAAACAATGATCTACAAATTTTTCTTTTGGAAAACTTGTGCCCACGATTGTCTTCCTGTGCATAAATTGGAACTGTACAGTGGGGTTACATTGTTATACAGTCTGATTATCTATCAAAGTCTCTTCCAAAATGTTGGTATGAGTGGATTAAAACAACTGTAGTAAGATAATACTTATACTTTTAATGTGTCCACTAATTTATTTCAAACTCACTCTTATATCTACAAAAGGTCAATAAGCCTGCGGTAGGGGGAAGACAGACTTGAAGAGCTCCTCATTTGCTTTAGGAACCTTTATGCCACCGAGAAGTCAAAGAGTGGACAACATAGGCTCTACCCTGGTACCCCAGTGCAGAGTCCATCACACCTTTTGCATGCCACACCAAGGACTTGAGGTTCTATAGTGGACCTGTGGAATGCTGGTCTAGAAGATGTTCCATGTTAGATAGATGATGATGATAGATAAATAGATAGATGGATAGATAGATAGATAGATAGATAGATAGATAGATAGATAGGCAGACAGTTCAGGGTCCAATAATCCCCCAATGAGAGACTGACAATTCACATTCATATATCAAGTGGGCTAAGAAATCTGTAGGGGAGAAATCTGTGCCATATTGTTTCATCTAGATTCTTCTAAACTTAATTTTTTTCCTTTTTCTCTCATTGATTTTTCTTAACATATAATAACATCCCTGTTTTTTCCTGGGAAATTACAATTATGCTACCTCTGAAGATGCAGCCTAGATTTGAAAATCCATTTGGGGAGCTACTGGTTGGAACTAGAGACCAGGAGACCCAGATTCTATTTTTCTTCCCTCTGTCAGTGACTAATTTTTTCCCCTTTTTAGAAAAAAAATTCCTCATTTATATAATATTGCTGCTTCGATGGCTCCAAAATCACTTTGTGTGGTATGTGTGTGTGGAGTGGGAGAGGGTTAGGAGATCTGGGGTCATGGGTCAACCCTCACCTCAATCCTGGGCTCATCAAAGGCCAAAGGTCCTAATTGCCCTGAGAGCTGTTTTATGTTTCATTCTTCTTATGAGAGAAAGGCAGAACATGTCAATGTTTTGTGTCACCTCCACAGAACCTAAAATATGTTGCTCAGTAGGCCCCTTAAAGATTTTGAATTGCAGAAAGATATTCAGCTACAGGGTAAAATGGGCATTTATCTATTCATTTCTGAATTTTGATGCCAGCCTGACAGGTGTTGCCTTACATTGGCTCTAGTGACATATCTAGAGAGTCCCAGTTGTTGGTGTGACCTCTGTGCCTTGGGGTTAGGGTTGGGCAAACCAACCCATGGGTAAATAGGACCTGCCCTGCCCACAGAGGTTGATGCTGGGCCATGCCAAGAAACAAGCCCCTATCGTGATTTTACCTCACAATGTGCATACACCCAAGGCTTCATTCTCTTTCACGCCCTGTAGTGTCAAGCTCAGAGGAAACTCCCTTTGCGTAGAACAGATGGGATGCATCTCACATAAATATGCTTGTGTGATGGATATGGAGGGATAGAGCTTTTCCATCAAAATTGGACTTTCCACATTCCTTCTTTTTCTCTGAGTAGAAGGGAATGTTTACCTACAGGGCATGTTTTTATCATTATATTTTCTTACTCTAGACTTCCTTTCCTTTGTAGCCCTGCTGAAGGGCTGACGTAGCAGTCATTAACACCTATGAAGCCCTTGGCTTCCCTTTAATTCCTGCCCCATTTTTCTGATATTTAGGACTCAACTGTCTTTTAGCTCATTTCCACTCAAGCTATAATTTATTTGTTTGAGTGTGGAAGCCCCTTCATGCAGAGACTCTGTCTCAGTCTCCTTTCCTTCACTGTTGCTTTCTGAGCAACCTGTGCTCCAGTTTGATGGTCCCTGTGATGGTTCCAAGTTGGGTGGTTTATTGTGAGGTCTGAATACACTTCACTCGAGGGAAATGTCTTTCCCCTTCCTGGTCTCAGTTTTCCAGCCTGTAGTGAAGACTCTAGCTATGGCTTCTGTTACTACAGCCTTAATGCTTGTAACAGTGATGCACTCATATCAAATCCTTCATGTTACTTGAGGCCAAGAATGACACATCTAAAAAAATAGCAATAGAGACATGTAAAAAAATAACATCTTAATTGTTATGCCTAGAAGGCATCAAATTCCAGAAAATCCAAACTTACTATGTAGTTAATTTTATATAAGAGAGAAATTCTTTTCAAATTACAGCACAGTGGAGGGAGTGCTTTCTTAATGCATCACTGAGCTCTTTATTTTTGTTGTTTCTTCTGGGCACATTGCCTTCCAAAATACATAGAATTCAGCCTTTCTGTTGCTGCTTGTATGTGTCTGTCCAATTGCATTTGCCAGACCTTCTGGATCTCCTCAGAGACAAGCAATGATGTATTATGCCTCAGATTAATTGTACTCTGAGTTTATAAACAGGATTTGGAAAATCTTGCTAAAAGATCTCCTGAGTAATTTCATCCTGTGTATAAAACATATGAAAGTAGTGATAAAGAGAACGATGATCAATGACTTCCTATTTTATCATCATGAACAAAAATCAGGGCTGGTTAAGTACTTCTGCTCTGAAAAGTACCTGGAGAAAATATGCCCATACAAGGAGCAGAAATCACAAAATTATAGTAACATGTTGCTTTTTAATTACCTCATGGCTAATTCAGAAATAAAAACACTTTACCATGTTCAGTGTTCATATTGAAGCAGTTTAGAGATAACAGCATAATAGTACACGTGCTTATGGTGTGTTCATTCACTCACAGCAGCCAGGCCTGGGAAGGATTGAACTGTTCACTGAAAGATGAGCATCAGGTCCCAAATGGTTCGAACTGAGGTACTAGAGCTGGCAGAGCCACGCCTGGAGCCAGGGCCTTGTGAGGACCCCGTGGGCTCCACATCAGAGTGTCTTCTGTGACTTCTATGTCCAAAGAGGCCAAAATAAAGGACTTGCCTGAAGGCCACCAAACAATGAAGCATTGTGACTGATTAGGGTGGCTGATCAGAACTGGTTTCTTTTCCTATATCTCAACTAGGACATACACACACATGTGTAATATTTTCACTTTTGAAAGAACACATCCTCAGGTGAAGGCATTGAATATTCAGTGGTGCCTCAGAGAATTTTGAGCCTTCTATGTTTATTCAGTTATACTCTCTTCCTACCCACACTCCCAGCCTCCGATTCCTGGAACTGCTTAATAAAGCCTATCCACTGGGTTTTATTTTGGAGTGTGTTTTTCCTTCAGTGGTTCCACTGGGCTTGAATAAAAAAGCCCATTCTCCTCATCTAGGCCAGGGAAATTTTTGCATTTGCTGTTCAGCAATGGGTCACTGGGCCTACAACCCCTATTTATTGTCTCACATTGAAAAAATAATCAATTAATAACAATTCATCCTGCTCCACCTAGTGCAATGACCCAGTTAAGTACAAGTGCTACAGTAGAATTAAGGCTGTAAAACAACCAGTGCTTACAATCTGAGATCCTGAAATCTATATGAGAGGCAGAGCTGGCATAGGGCCCAAGAACGGAAGGGAACCCCACAATTGGGACTTTAGTGCTTTGCAGTTGCTGTCTTGAAATTCTTAATAATTTTATTTTGAATTTGTGTTTGGTAAGGTGAGTCCAACAGGACAATGCAGCATGTGCTAGGTGCTTGGAGCTTTGGCTCACACATGGTCCTGCCTCCCCACCTTCCTGGATAGGCTTCAACTACAACTCCTTTACTTCTCTTGATTGGTGGGGACTGGATATAGGCACAAGAAGGGTCAAGGTCAGATACATGCATGATGAGGTGCAGAAGCCACTGTCTTGGCAAACATCCCCATGCCCAGTGGTGTTTGACATTTACTAGCAAATGAAAAACATCATCGTAAGTTGAGAGAAAGAGAGAATGTATGGATGAAAGGAGAAAGCTTTTTTCCTGCTTTTGAACAAGGGGTTCCATAGTTTCATTTTGGGCTTAGCAAGTTAAATAGCTGGCCCTGATGGGAGGCAGCACACACACCTAATATGGATACACCAAAGCAAAGCAAGAAGGCAAGATTCTGAGAGACTTTGTAGCTTGTCCAGGGTCACATGACAGGTAAAATGGGATGAAGAATTCACAAGACCCTAGGGCCTGTGTTCTTTCCTTTATGTTTTGCAGCTTCTTGCAATGAGCAGTAGAGACACATGGTCAGAGGAATGTGACTTCTCTAAGCTGGAGTGGTCACAGAGGCTTCTTGCAGCAGATGGACCTTGGCTGAGTCCTGTAAGACAGACTAACATAGACATATAGGCAAGAAGGGTCAAGCAATTGCAGCAGAGGAGGGGAGGGGAGAGGGGAGCAGCAGAGCCAGGTGATGTGAACTGGGGGTTCAGACTGTGAGGAAGCCACCTTATAACATTCTTAACACTCTCCAATTCACCTTTACGGCTTCTAAATATCTCATTTGATCACAATCAGAGAGAGAAAAATTGAGCCAGAAACAAGCAATTTATCAAGAACCTACAATTTGCTACACACTAAGCTCAAGATATGGTAATGATTTAATAATCACCAACAGTAACTTAAAACTTCCTTTTCTCTTTGGCCCAATACTTTCCTGCATGTTGGAAGGCTTTTTTCCCCCTCCACACCCACATGTTCGAACACAATTGAGTTCCTCCCAGTAAATTAATATTTTAGGTGGTGGCCATGGGTGTTTCTTTAAAAATGCAATCAATTAAATTTTTCATAATTGGCACACCTTTAAATTTGATTTAGTTTCTTCATAAAGCAATATCAGGCACATATAAAGGGAGATATATAAGCAAGTATATATATTTTAGAAATGTAAATATTTTTTACTGTTTAGAATATCATGACTCACCTTGAAGTAGATGGAATGCACATACAGATGATGTGTGATAGTTTCCCTGGATATCTAGCAGACTGTGAGTTTCTCGTGACAGAACTCATATCCCTTGTGTCCAATATACTTCCTGCCTCTTGATTAGGGTTCAATAAATGGTAATCTCAATTTGAATTCAGATTCTACTAATGTTGACCATTTTTCTCAAATCTGGAAGAGGCCAATTCTCCTGCATACCCTCTCCTACAAAAAATACCCTCTTTCTTCTTGCAGGGGAGTTAAAAACAGAAAATAATTTAAACTCAAAGCAGATTCTTTTTGGACATGTAATAGTATCAGTGGAGTTCAGCTTTCCTGATTTGTAGTCAACTTCTTCCCTCTTCTTTTCAGTGACTGTTCAAATTTTTGCCAGTTTATCTAAGTCCTCTCTATCACCCCTACCTTTACCTTAACTTCCTATCACTGAGACTATAGATGATGTCAGGCTTCTTGAACCATCATCCATCCGTCTTCCAATCTGTCTTCACCCCATCTTCATTCCTTCTAATCTTGGAGGAATGTGTTCTTAATATATCATTTCTAAGACCAACACTTCTATATCTGATTTCCACTTTCCCCCATCAAATAGCTGGCCTTTTTCTCAGACTTCATTCAATCTCTTCCTTTTGACTTGCTCTTACTTTTTGGTTTGTATGATCAGTATCTCTCCAGTACTAACAAAACAGAACATAAAAACTTTCACTTAACCCTACCTTCCTCATAAAAGGAGAACTTATATATTCCTACCTCTTTGCATCCCTTAAAATAATCATATAAGTTTTCTGATTTCACTTCTTCACCTATCAGTCAACCCACTGCAATGTAGCTTCAGGTCTGAAGGATAGACAGTAATGGTGAAACAAAAGTGAGGAAGGCAAGGAGCCTAGCTCTGAAATCACTAGTGTGCTGCTATCTTTCTTTTTGTTAATCTATTTCTATTTCTTTTGAAGATGCGGAGTACCATTTAGGATTATGTAGATAAGTTGTCATCACACAGGTAAAGTTTGGGCATATCCTTTGGTCCTTACTTCTTCTGGTTTGAGATCAGGTATTCTTATTAATGTTATATACCCCCATGTCCCATCAGTTTCCCACTACTGCCAATCCCTTTTTTACACTATTATGACAAATGTTCAGGGTCTGTTTATGAGTAAGAACATGTGGTACTCATTTCTTTGTTTCTGTGATAGATTACTGATATTATAGACTCTAAATCCATCCAAGTTGCTGTGAAGTCCATAATTTTGTCCTTCTTTATGACTGTGTCATATTCCATTGTGTATATGTACACATTTTAGAAATCCAATCCGCTTTTGATGGACAGCACATTGGTTCCATGCTTTTTGCCATCGTGAATAATGCTGCAACAGACATGCCTGCAGAAGATTGAAACAGGATGCCTACCTATCACCATATACAAAAATAAACTCTAAATGAATCAAAGACAGAAACATAAAACCTCAAACTATAAGAATCTTAGAAAACGCAGGAGACACCCTGTCGGAAACCGGAATAGGCAACCAATTCTTGATCAAAATCTCAAATGCCCATGCCATAAGAGATAAAGTAGACAAGTGGGGCTGCTGTGTCTTCAATACTCATTTGACTTGACTTCTTTGTACTTTTTGATCCTGTGTTTCTCTTATTTTCAAAAACTCTCTCCTCCCATAACTCTGTGATATCCCTTTCTCCCATTTCTACTTCAACCATTCCTTCTTCCATTCCAACAATTGCCAGCCTCTCTTCTTTTATCTATCCCTTCAATATTGCCACTGGAGTCTACCCTTGACCTTCATTTCCACATTTTGCATTCTTCCTGTGTGACCTCCTCTATTTTGAACACTTGAGCTATCCCCTTTCAAGGGATGTAAAGGAGTGGGAGTATATAAGTTCTCCTTATGAGGAAGGTAGAGTTAAGTGAAAGTTTTTATGTTGTGGTTTTTTTGTGTGTTTTAAAAAAAATTTTATTTTAAAAATGCAGGGTACAATCCAGGATTAGGTATATAAGTGGACATCATACAGGTAAAGTTTGAGCCTCCCTTTGGTTCCCACTTTTCCCGGTTGGAGATCAGGTATCCTTTTTGATGTTATGTGCCCCTCACCCACACCCCAGCAGTATCCCGTTAAAAAAATTTAAGTTTTTTTTCTGATCACAAAAGTAATTCATAGGAAATTATAGAAATACAAAAATGCCAAAAATAATGAACACACGATCATTTTACTATGCAGAAATAATCACTGTTGATTTTTAACATATTTTAAATTTTCTCTTGAGATTTCTTTGATTCATTTGTTATTTAGAAGTGTGCTGTGTAGTCTCCAAATATTCGGGGATTTTCCAGTTATCCTCTTGTTATTGATTTGTCATTTCATTCCATTGTGATCTTTGAATATATGTTATATAATTTATATTATTTTAAATGTGTTAAGGTATGTTTTGTAGTCTAGAATGTGTTCTATCTTGGTGAATGTTCCATAAGAGTTTCAGAAAAAATGTGTATTATCCTGTTGCTGAATGAAGTATTCTGTAAATGTAAGTTAGATCCAATGTATTTATGATACTCTTCAGTTTAACAATGCCCTTACTAATTTTCTGCCTACTTGACTTACTAATGCTTGAAAGAGGGGTTTGAAATCTCCAGCTGTAACAGTAGGCTTGTCTATTTCTCTCTGCAGTTTAATCAATTTTTTAAAAGTAGACTTTACTTTTAAGAGGAGTTTTAGGTTCACAGCAAAATTGATTGGCAGGTACAGAGATTTTTCAGTTCTATTAGTTTTTGCCTCATATATTTTGATGCTCTGTTGTTAAATGCACACATGTTAAGGATTGTTACATCTTTTGGGAAAATTAATTCCTTTGTCATTATGTGATGCCCTTTTAAATTTCTGATTACTTTCTTTATTTTAAAATCTGCTTTTTCTAAAATTAATATGGCTGCTTTGGCTTTCTTTTGATTAGTGTTGAGTGGCGTATTTTTTCCACCCCTTTACTTTTAACCTATCTGTGTCTTTATATTTAAACTGGGTTTCTTATAGACAACATCTAGTTGGATCTTTTTTTTTAAATACACTCTGACAATATCTGTATTTTACTTGGTATATTTAGACCATTTACATTTAAAGTGATTATTGGCATGGTTGGACTAAGAGCTATTATGTCTGTAACTTCCTTATTTATTGCACTTGTTTTTTGTTTCTCTTTTTCTTCCTCTCTTTTTTGTCTTCTCAGGTTTTAATTGATCACTTTATGTCATTCAATTTTCTCTCCTCTATTAATGCATCAATTATACTTAAAAAAATTTTTTTACTGGTTGCTGAGTTTGCAATATACATTCCCAACTAATTTAAGTCCACTTTCAAATAGCACAATGCTGCTCCATGGATAGTGCAGGTACCCTGTAAAAGAGTATTCCAAATTCTTCCCTTTTATCCTTTCTAACAGGGGTTCCCAAATCCCAGGCCAGAGACCAGTACCGATCCATAGCCTGTTAGGAATTGGGCCACACAGCAGAAGGTGAGCAAGAGAAGCTTCATCTGTATTTACAGCCACTCCCCATCACTCACATTGCCGCCTGAACTCTGCCTCCTGTCAGATCAGTGGCAGCCTTTGATTCTCATAGGAGCATGAACTTTATTGTGAACTGCACATGTGAGGGATCTAGGTTATACATTCCTTATGGGAATCTAATGCTTGATGATCTGAGGTGGAGCTGAGGTGATGATGTTAGCACTGGGAGGTGGTTGCAAATACAGATTAACATTAGCAGTGTGGTTTGACTGCACAGAGATCAAAATAAATCAATTGCTTGCAGACACATATCAACATCCTATCAGTGAGTGGTGAGTTGATGTACTCCAATTACACAACTGTACCTGTTGGTAGGTTTTTAAGTCAGAATCTGACACTTATTTTAGTCTATGCATGGCCCCCCATTATTTTATTTACCACTTCCATCTGAACCTCTTTTTTTAATGGTGAGTTGTATAATTATTTCATTATATTTTACATTGTGTTTTATAATGTAATAATAATAGAAATAAAATGCATAATAATGTAACGCACTTGAATCATCCCAAATGTAATGCATTTGAATCATCCTCAAACCATGCTGTCCTCTCCAGGCTGAAGAAAACTTGTCTTTCATGAAACCGGTCCCTGATTACAAAAAGATTGGGGACCCCTGCTTTATAACATTGCTACCACTCGTTTTTCTTATTCATGTACTATAATCTCACAATACATTGTTACTATTGTTATTTTGAGTACATATTTATCAATTAAAAATAACAAAAATAAAAGATTGCATTTTAGCATCACATATTTCTTCTCTGATGCTTTTTCTTTCTTTATGAGATCTGAATTTCTAACCTATATCATTTTCCTTTTGCCTGAAGAACTTTTTTTGATATTTCTTGCAGGACTGGTTTGTTGGTGATAAATTTTCTCATTTTTTGTTTGCCTAAGAAAGTCTTTATTTTTCCTTGCCTTTTAAAGGATTATTTTGCTGGATATAGAATTTTAGGTTGGTGGTTTTCCCCTTTTAATACTCTAAATACTTCACTCTTTTTGCTTATATGATTTCTGAGAGAAGTCCACTGTAATTTTTTATTTCTTTTTCTCTATTGGTACAATTTTTTTTTCTTCTAGATTTTTTCAAGATTCCCTTTGTCTTTTCTGCAATTAAAATATGATATGCCTAGGTGTAGTCATTCTAATTGGAGTATAGTGCTATCATTTCATTAATTTGCATTTCTCTAATTACCAAGGATGCTGAGCATTTTTCTATGTAGCTGTCAGCCATCTGTATATCTTCTCTGGTAAGTAAACCCTCTTTTCAAATCTTTAAATTGTTTTTAAGAGGACCTGTTTTCTTATTACTAAATATGAGAGTTCTATAAATACAGAGGGTGCCAAGAAATGTATATACATTTTAAGAAAGGAAAAAAACTGTATTAAAATTGTAATATTCAATATATACCAATGATAACAAGAGATGAATACAAGTCACATTTGACTTCTGCAATTATGAAAGGTACTCACGGTGGTTACCATCAACATCCAAACACTTCTGATTATGGCAAACTAAAAGTAATACATAGATAATATCTCTTAAAGTGTGTATACATGGCACTCTGCTATTCTATATATAAATTCTTTGTCAGATATGTATTTAGCAAATATTTTCTCCCAGTCTGTGTCTCTTATTTTCATATTTTTGATAGTGTTTTTGGAAGAGCAAAAGTTTTCACTTTACTGAGGTCTAATTTATTAATTTTTCTTTGTGAATTTTAAGAATGATATTAACTAAAAGTTTTTATAGATGTCTTTTCTCAGTATGAGAAAATTCCTTTCTATTTCTAGTTTTCTAAGAATTGTTATAATGAGTGTATGCTGAATTTGTCTAAATGCTTTTCTGCACCTATCAAGATGATTATATGGTTTTTCATTTTTAGTATATAATATGTTGGATTACAGAAAGTCCTCAACATTGTTGATAGATTCATGGAAACTGCTATTTTAAAGACAAATAATGTATAACAAAACCAGTTTTGTCATGGGCTAACTGATATAAACAATGTTGAGTTCCTAAGGCATATTTCCTGTTCACAAAAACATCACCAAGCTTCTAAATAAAAACTGCAAACACGTTTAATATTAAACAGTGAAATAGACACGAGCTACACATACATTTAAGAAAGATTAGGCCGGGTGCGGTGGCTCAGCCTGTAATTCCAGCACTATGGGAGGCCGAGGTGAGAGGATTGCCTGAGCCTGGGGGTTCGAGACCAGCCTGGGCAACTTGGTGAGACCTCGTCTTTACAGTAAATCACAAAAACTAGCCAGGCGTGGTGGCGTGCGTATGTAGTTCCAGCTACTTGGAAGTCTGAGGTGGCGGGATCGCCTAAGTCCAGCAGGTTGAGGCTGCGGTGGCCGCGAGCTGCCACTGCCCTCCAGCATGGGTGACAAGAGTGAGACTCTAACTCAAAAAAAATAAAAAAGAAAGATTAATAAAAAAAAAAAAGCGAGGGAATTGCTTACCCAATATCTGGCAAATCTGTGAGTGAATGTTTAGGAATAAATGTTTGCAAAGTAAAAATGTTAAGGAATACCTCTTACTGCCACAAAGTTGAAAAACAAACAGTAGTCAGTATTGTGGGCTCATTGAGTGTTGTTTATTGACATGTATTTGTATGAGTATCGTATACTTGGTGATTTTTAAAAATATGACATCCATTTGTGTTCACTTCTTCATTCATTTTCTAACTTGCAGGCTTGAAGGTAGCAGAGCCTATCCTGAAAGCTCAGGGTGTAAGGTGGGAACACATCCTGGACAGGCCACCATCTCATCACAGGGTGTACTTACACACTCAGACTCACTCAGACTGGGACCATGTAGACATGCCTATTCACCAAACGGGCATATATTTGGTATGTGAGAGAAAACCAAAGTACGTGGAGAAAATCTATGCATACGCGGGAAGATAGCAAACTCCACGCAATGACGTGGGCCGGAAATCATGCTTTTTTTTCCTTATCAATGTTATAAAGAAACAACTTTGAATGAACTCACAGTATTTGATGTTCTGCAGCATATTTATTGATTTTCAAATGTTGAACAAAACTTACATTCCCAGGAAAAACTTCACCTCCTTATTAGGTGTATGGTTATATTCAATATACCAATATTTTTTGTTTTTTTCCATCTATGCTTATGAGAAATATTGGATCATAGTTTCTTTTTTTCTTTATAATATCTTTGTCTATCTTTGGCATTAAAGTAATTCTGGCCTTATAGGATGAATTGGGAAGTGTTCTTTCCTCTCAAATTTTCTAGAATAATTAGTAAAAAATTGACATTATTTCTTCCTTAAATATTTGGTAGAATTTACTTGTGAAGCCATCTGGGCATGCACATTTCTTTGTGGAAATGTTTCTAACTAAAATTCAATTTCTTCAATTCATATAGGGACATTCATGTTATTTATTTCTGCTTGAGTGACCTTTGGTATTCTGTGTCTTGTAAGAATTTTTTTCACTTCATCTAAATTGGTGAATTTGTGAACATAAAGTTGTTTGTAATATGGCCTTTTTATCCTTTTAATGGGCATAAGATGAGTATCAATGTCTCCTTTTTAATGCTGGTATGAATAATGCATGTATTATTTCTTTTTTTTCTTGCACAGTCTGGCTAGAGATTTATCAATTTGATTGATCATATAAATAAACCATTGGTGTATTTTATTGATTTACTCTTGTTTTTCTATTTCCAATTTCATTGATTTTTTGCTCTTATCTTTATTAATTCTTGCTTTGTGCTTAATTTAGGTTTAATTTGAAATTGGTTCACAAATTTCTTAAGGTAGATGCTTAGATCACTTAACTGAGACTTTTCTTTTTTCTTTTTTCTTTTTTTTTTCTTTTACAGTTGACTTCATGGGTCTTTTTTTTTTTTATATTTTATTTTATTTTATTATGTTATTGTGGGGTACAGTTAGGGGTTAGGCATACAAAAATATTTCGTTCAGGTACCCTTGTTGATAAGAGGTGTCTCCCCATCCTCAGATAGATACCCACCACCA
>CAUYQG010207155.1:0-13955 GCA_963574415.1 Tarsius wallacei
GACCACCGCAGCCTCAACCTGCTGGGCTCCGGCGATCCTTCCGCCTCAGCCTTCCAAGTAGCCGGAACTACAGGTGCGTGCTACCACGCCCGGCTAGTTTTTTTTTTTTTTTGCTTTATTGTAGAGACGAGGTCTCGCCAAGTTGCCCAGGTGGGTCTCGAACCCGCGGGCTCAGGCAATCCACTCGCCTCGGCCTCCCAAAGTGCTGGGATTACAGGCTGAGCCACTGAGCCTAGGTTCCACTCTGTTGCCCAGGATGGTCTCGAACTCCGGGGCTCAAGCGATCCTCTCCCCTCAGTCTCCCAAAGTGCTGAAATTAGAGGCAATAGCTACTGCGCCCAGCCAAGAGTAGCATTGTTACTAGGTGATTTCCTGTTTCTTATTGTTGTCCTCTTCCCCCAGCCCACAAAAAGTGCTCTCCTGTGCCACCTGAAGTCCTCTGGAAGCAGCGAGGAGTGCATATCCATACACAGGAAACACACCACTCAGTTGGCCCAGGCCAACACCTCCCTAGCAGGTGACCTCAGTGGGTCCATCCCAGGGGCGCTGAGCCCAGTACTGGCCACACTCCTGCCAGTCAGGCAGACAGAGATAACAGCTGAATGGCAAGGTCCCCAGTGAGACTGGTGACAGCCACATCACCTACAGAGAGATGTGAAAGGGATGGACGGGAGACGCCAGAGACCGTGCATGGGCCCACAACTACACTCCAAGTGGCCATTCTGCAAAAAGCATCCCTGACGCAACCCTGCTGGAACAGCTGTCCAAACAGCGCCCAGGAAGTGTCCACTTGTCCACGATGTTTGACAAGTTTTGAATCAAGCTGACACCTGGACTTTAGGAACTTTCACATCAAAGTCCCAGTTTCTGGATTCAGAAGCAGCTGGTGAGACTGGGGTGGCATTTGCACACTCACTCAGTCAGCGATGAGGGCATCTACCATGTGGCAGGTACCATCCCAAAGCCTTGCCCTGGGGGAGCTGATGGCAGAGACGGAAACTCAATCAGCACCAGAGAGGTCCACAGCAGGATGCGAGCTGGTGAAGGGAGCTATAAAAAAAAGGAAAGCAAATGGAAGGGGGTGGAGCCAGCCAGCTCCTTGAAAGGCAGTCAGCCCTTCCATGGAGGGCCTCTCAGACAAGAGGACATCTGAGCAGCAGAAGCATGACAAAGACTAAGGAGTGAGCCCCATGGGCTAACAACGTCCCAGGCAGAGGAAACAGCAAGTGCAAAGGCCCTGAGGCAGGAACTTGCTTGGGTTCAAAGAAAGGCAAGGAGGCATGGCTGGAGGGGTGGACAGGTCAGGAGGGGCCAGGCTGAGCTCGTGAAGGGCCTTGTGGGCGGCAACGGTAAGCAATCCAGACTTTAATCTGAGTGAGCAGTCGCTGGAGGGTGGCCAGTGGAGGGGTGACATGAGCTGCTGAGCTGAGGAGAGACTGCAAAGGACAGGAGAGGCAGGGAGGCATGGGGGAGCATGGCAGGGGCCAGGGCAGAGGCAGGAGCAGCCAGACCTTGACAGGCTCTGAGGAGGGGCTGGCACGGCCTCCTGATGGGCTGGGCATGGGGGTGAGAGGAAGAGGCACCAAAGACACTCCAAGGCTGGCCTGAGCCACCGGAAGGATGGAGGGCATTGACTGAGATGGGGACCAAGGGACGGGTGGGTGGGGAGACGGCCTGGTGAAGGGGTGAGCCTGGCTTCTGGTTGTAGACATGCTAAGCCAGAGATGCCTGCTAGGCATTCAGACGCGGAGCCTGAGTGAGCCAGGGGACCAGTCCGGGGGCAGGGGACAGGTCCAGGCTGAAGTCATCTGCCTGGAGATGGTGTTTAAAGACACAGGATTGTCCACATACAGGACACTCATGGACCTTCTCAGCCACATTACTCCTAAGAGCCAGGAAGTGCAAACAACCCAAATGCCCATCAACTGGTGGATGGATAAACAAAACATGGTCCAGGCACACGGGGGAACAGGATTCAGTCACAGAGAATGAAAAGGGCCAGGCATGGTGGCTCATGCCTGTAATCCTAGCATTTTGAAAGCTGAGACAGAAGGACTGCTGAGTCCAGGAGCTCGAGACCAGTCTGGGCAATACAGTGAGGTCCCATCTCTACAATAAATCAAAAAGTCAGCCAGGCAAGGTGGCACACACCTGTAGTCCCAGCTACTTGTGAGGATGAGGCAAGAGGATCACTGGAACCCAGGAGGTCGAGGCTGCAGTAAGCTGAGATCATGCCACTGCACTCCAGCTGGGTAACAAGATAAGACCCCAACTCAAAAAATAATAATAATAATAATAGGGAATGAAGTACTGGCATGGACTACAACATGCATGAGCCTTGAGGACACCGTCCCAAGTGAAACAAGAACAGATGCTGTGTGATTCCATTGTATGAAACATCCAGAACAGGCCAATTTACAAAAGAGAGATGGGGGAGAGGCTGCTGGCGGCCTGGGGGTCTCTTCTGGGGTCGATGAAATGCTCTAAACTTACAGCAGTGATGGCTGTACAACCCTTGAATATACTTTTTTTAAAAGGCCACAGAGTGGACGAGGCCCCCACAGGAGCAAGTCCAGATGGAGGAAAGGCCCAAGGATGGAGCCCGGGCCCACCTACACTCTATGCTCTTGGAGACAAGGAGGCAGCAGAGGAGACCAAGTGGCCAGAGCGCGGCAGCTGCCCCCTTCAGATGGGATGTGCCCCTCCACTCTGCCCCAAGACGGCCCCCACCCCACCAGTCTACCTCGCTCCCAGGACAATCCAGGCCCTTGCAGAGCCCGGCCCAGGACTGGAAGCTGTGAGGTGCAGAGCCTGGGCCTGTCTTGTTCACAACTACAGATCCCAACCAGCACCACAACAAGATTTGTGCCCCCAAAGGGTCAGTGATGGCCGGCGTCCCCTCAGGGACCTGCCAGCTGTGCACCAGGGGCATCACCCCAAACCTGAATCATTTCCGGAAACTACCATGGAAAACTCAACAAAGCCTGAAATGCCAACTGTCTATCCCGGGCCCGGGCTGAAGAGCCGAAATAGAATGTTCCAGCTATTCTTAGGCGATGTTCAAGTTCAGCTTTCTGGTGCTGTTCCCAAAGAGGCTTTCATTCTCGCCTCTTCCCTCTTCCCACCCAGGCTCCTTGACCCTGGGCGCCCGCAAGTCGGAGTTCAGCTCCAACAAGGGGGCTCAGAGGCTCCAGGACATCTGCGCGGGGGTCTGCATCTGCAAGGGCTGGAGGGGGCAGCTGGGGTTTGAGCTCAGCTGCCCCCAAGCCCACGGGATCATCTTTTAAAACCCACTGGAAAATGTGACAGAGAGGGGGAACTGGGGGAGGAGGCCACGGGCATGAAGCACTCCCCTCAGTCCCGGGTGTTGGCTGATGCAAACAATCCGGCTGTGGGTGCCAAAGGCTGGGACACTCAGCACTTCTGCCAGGCAAGGGCATGGCACGTCCCCAC
The DNA here is from genome assembly GCA_963574415.1 of Tarsius wallacei. Lineage (NCBI taxonomy): Eukaryota > Metazoa > Chordata > Mammalia > Primates > Tarsiidae > Tarsius > Tarsius wallacei. The sequence continues at coordinate 3,454 of CAUYQG010207155.1, forward strand.
AGGAATCGAAGGCCCTGCTGGCTGGCCCCCCGGAGAGTCCCCGATAAACACAGCTGGAGACGGAGGAAACAGAGTGTGCCTCCTTGGAGTGCAAACGGGCAGTGTCTACAGCCATCTGGTCAGGACGGCAAACCCACAGCCGCTCCACTGCAGTTTCCTGGGCCATCACCTCCATGGGTCAACAGGCGCTTTTGCCCCTGCTCTTTCTATTCTCCCGGGAATCCAGAGCCCAGGAATCCCACTCTGGCCCCCAGGGAGATGGGAGTAGGCCTCAGAAACACCCGGGCCTCACATCAAGTTGTGAGTCTGCCCACGGACTCGCAGGTCCAGCCCCACTGGTCGCCAAAATGTGTCTCGGAAGTTCCTGCTCCAAGTGCCTACTGGACCCAGACTTTCCCAAGAGCCAGAAACCAAATCTCGGCTCAGCTCTGAGACGACGCTGGTGGCTCCTCTCACGGGTCAGATGTTCAAGGTTTTGAAACCCTGGGAAGAAGGAACAGACCAGCCACCAGGTCACAAAGCACCGGGCTGGCGACCTTCTCAGACCCACCTAGGGCACTGAGGAGGGTGGCATCCCTGGTACCCAAGCACTCTGGCAGCTGAACTCCCCAAACGCCTCTCCACGGGCAGCACAACAGCATGGTCGGGGTGGCAATTCGTCAGACAGCCCGGGCTCAACTCGTGGCTCTCGCTGCGCACTTGCCATGTGGGCTCAAGTAGGCCACGTCCTTTCCCTGTGCCTCAGTGGCCTCATCTCCAAAATGGGCTCATCACCGCACCTACCCCGATTAGTAGCTAGAAGTAAGTCAGCACATGTCTATTCATCAGGACAACCTCTAAGTACTATCACCACAAACTTTGTACTATAAATGAGAGACAATGAGGCACAGGAGAACAAAGTGACTTGCCCGAGGTCACACGGCAAGTAAGTGCCAGAGTTTGAATTCAAACCCAGACAGCTTATGATGCAAAGCCTGGCTCTCATCCAAGTGTCAGCAAATTTCTTCTACAAAGGGCCAGATGGCAAATATTTTAGGCTTTGCTAGCCACATCCGGTCTCTGTTGCATATTCTTGTGGGGATTTTTTTGTTTTCTTTTTCTTATAACCCTAAAAAATGAAAACACCAGGCTGGGCATGGTGGCACATGAATGGAGGCCCAGATACTCAGGAGGTGGAAGCAGGAGGATCTCTTAGGGAGTTTGAGGCTACAGTGAGCCATAATCACACCACTGCACTCTAGCCTGGGCAACAGAGCGAGACCCTGTCTCTAAATAGAGACAAAAATTTTACATGTAAACACCATTCTTAGCTCTCATCAGTTGTATATAAACAGGTCATGGGCTGGCCCTTAGGCCACAGTTCTGCCAATCCTTACTCTCACCCACCACAGTTGACTGCCTCCCAAACGCTGGTGATGAATCCAAGCTTGGAAGGCACACCCAACAGATCGAATGGAACACGTCTGCAGGCCCAATTTGGTCCAGAGGCAACCAGTTCACAAGTTCTACCAACGCATCCTCCATGCCAAGGTAAAGGGCTGAGCTACAGCATTTCCCACACCTGTTCAGAGCTCAAAGCCAGGGTAAGAACAGCTGCAGAAGTTCCTTTTGCGACAGCTGGGATAAGCAGCAGGAGCCCAGAGGAGGCACATGAGAACTGGCCCCGCCCACCCCCACCGCTGCACAGGACGGAGGCCTGCCTCGGGTCTGGTCTAGCTCAGAGGCTTGGGCATCACCCATCTTCTCCAGCAGAAAGCTAAGTATGCCCTAGCACCCTTCCCCTGCACGTGCCCTCCCAGTTTATGAGGCGAAGATACACGTGGCCCCTGTGAGCAGGTGCGTGAATGAGGCCCCACCAGCCAAAGTAGCCAGCAGGGAAGCCAGGAAGCAGCTGACGGATGTAAGGCCCCGGGACAGAGCCAGGACAGGCTCCCGCCAACAGCCATTGTTGCAGCCATGACCAAGGGTTGAAAGCCCCGGGCTAAGAGAGCCATGAAAGGTGGCAAAGCCATCCACCCAGCCCAAGATGTGCCCTGCCACCAGCCTGAAATGAGAATCAAGACTTCTACACCCCACACAAGCAGTAAATCTTCCCCTGTTCTGCCTAACCACGACTAAGCCAGGGGTGGTGGCAGGGAAGGAAACAGCAGGTGTGTGGATAGCTGCGGTCTGCCCACCCAAACCTCTGCCTGCCCCCCACCACCTTCCACAAATAGCCCAGATTTTGGTGAGGGGGTGCTCCATCTGTTCCCACTGTCAGGGCTTGTGGTCTGTAGGACCCAGTGATTGGTTCAAGGTTGGCACATATGAACCAAGTCTGAGCCAACGTAAACTTTATTACTCTGAGTGACTGGTTCAGGAGTGGAGCCCGTGACCTGGGTCTCAGTCAATCAGAACACGGTTGTGTTCTGATTGCCTTGCTCACTGACACTGGATCAGAGTGGAGGGCAGGACCATGCCTCAGCCAATCAGAGCACAGCAGTACCCAGCTCATAGTGATTGACTGGGGTACAGCACAGGTGTAAAGGCTTCACGTAACTGGTCCAGGTCAAAGCACATGACTCAGGCCCAAACCATCTGGAATACCATCTTGCCCCAGTCACAGATGGCCAAAACTCACATGACTCTCAGGACTTTCCTCAGCTATTAAAAGAGGTTCACTCTATCCCACTGACCTTAAACTTGAGAGGGTGTGAGGCCAGAGTCATTACAGTCATCTGCTACCACAATGAAAATAACCCTGAACAGTAGAGAGCGGAGTGAACAGGAGAGAAACAGACAGGGCCCCAGTTCAGATCCAGCCCAGCCCAAAGCCAACACTGCTAGACTCCTCAGCTACTCAAACTAACATTTTACCTCTTGCTGAAGCCAATGGGTTTTCTGCCCCTTCGAAGAAAGGAAAGGTGTAGGGTGAATGTCTCACCTTAAGGAGGAGCGGGTACTTGCAGATTCTCTGGATCGGAGACAACAGGTAGCCCTCCAAAGGGATGTCCGTGGTCTTACGGCCTCCCAGAAGCATGCAGCTCTGCAAAGGGACAGGAGACCTTCATTAAAACTCGCCAAGGACAGCACAGGGCCATGGCCACTCTCAAATAACCATGGGAAACACTCTCATCACAAAGTGGCTGGGCATGATGGCTCACACCTATAATTCCAGCACGTTGGGAGGCCAAGGTGGGAAGATTGCTTGAGCCCAGGAGTTCAAGACCAGCCTGGGCAACATAGCAAGACCTCATCTCAACAAAAAAAAGAAAATTACCTGGGCGTGGTGAAGCATGCCTGCAGTCCCAGTTACTTGGGAGGCTGAGGTGGAAGGATCGCCTGAGCCCCCGAGGTTGAGGCTGCAGTAAGCCATGATCAAGCCACTGCTCTCCAGCCGGGGCAGCAGAGTGAGACTCCAACTCAAAAAAAAACAAAAATAAAAACAAACCTGCAAAGGTGCAATCGCCTGGGAAACAACAAGGCATCCCCCAGAAGAAATGGAAATGCCCACATTCTACAACCCAGCACAAGGCCTAGGTCAGGGCTGGCCGGCAGTGGCCTGGGGGCTGGACCTTGCTCCTCCCTGCTGTGGAGCACAGACAGCCACGCCCATCACCTATTGCCTGTAGCTGCTCTCAAGCTACCATGGCAGAGCTGAGCTGTGCACCAAGAGCCTCAGAGCTGCAAAACCTCAACGATTTACCATACGTGGCCTTTTACAGAAAGGTTTGCCAACTCCTGGTCTAGAGAAATCTCCACATATACACACCAGAAAACAGAGACAAGGATACACAAAGCTGCCTTGTTTAGTAAAACTGGGAAACAATCTAAAGAGTCATCACCTGGAGGATGGAAAGAGACAGCTTTATTTTTGTTTCAACCTGTTTGTCGCAGACTTCTCCAAGGGAATACTACACAGCGGTGAAAACGGGAGAACCAGGGCCTCGGAGGGCAACATGGAGAAACCCAAACCCACTCTTGTGCCAAGAAGAAAAACAGAAGGATATGTACAACATGAGCCCGTTCTTCAAAGACATGGAGAACAAAGCCAGGCACTGCATTGGGAGAGCACATGCATAGTCAGCCCTAAAGATGCACGTGGAAGGAAGCGCCCAAGTCCAACGGGGTGACCTCCGAGGAGGGAGGGGACCGAGCTGGAGGGCGAACTGGGAATCTGCAGCTGTCTCCTAAAATGCTCCAGTCCGTCCCCTGCGAGGGGTGCGTGAGTGCTCTCGTAGGAAAACCCGCATTTTGGCTTGCAGAGTTCCACAGTGGCATCTCTCAGGAATGAAACAGTTCCCCTGACTCCCATACTCAGCCCCCAGCTCCTGTCCACACTGGTAAGTGCAACCTCCTCCTCGTCCACACTTCACGCAGCCCCCTCACCTCTGCTTACTCCATACCTCCTGCCCGGGATGCACCTCCCCAGCCCCACAGTGAGGAAAAAAATAATACTACACTGACTAAGCACTCACCACAGCCTGGGAGCTCCAGCCATCCTCTCACAGACCACCAGCCACCCTACTAACTGAAAACTAATATTCCCATTTCACAGCTCAGACCACTGGGGTGTGAGAGGTTTAGGCTTTCACCCCAAGGCCCCCTAGAAAAACGTGAGCCACAGCGGAGGGGTCCAGCACAGAGAATGGCTTGAAACCACAATGCCAAGCTGCCCTTACCCCATGCCCACGCATGCCCAAGCCAGCCCAGCCACCCCGCCTGCTCTCAGTTCCCAAGACTCCTTCCTCCTGGAGCCTCCATTGGAGGTCATTTCTTCCACGTGGCTGTCAATCACATCCCAGATACAGTCCTTCCTTTGCAGCATCTGTTTTGTTTGGCAAGAACCACGACTTCCGTGGTGGTCCCCTGTTGTGCCCCTCACAGTCCTGGGTCCTTAGGGCTCACGATGCACCCAGTATGCATACGTGAACTAATTAACAAACACTCACAGATGAACGAACTGCCCGCACACCGAGCAATGCAGGCCTCAGTCTTCCTCCTCAACACACTCAAGCAGACTGGGCATGAATCAGGCCGCTCAGGAAAAGGGACTCCCATGCTATCATTCATTCATTCATTCATTCATTCATTCATCAGCTACACATGGTGTACTTACTACGTGCTGTGCACAGTTTCAACACTGGAGGGCTGCCCAACAAAACAAATTCCCTCCTTCCAATCAAGTGAAAACAGGACCGGAGCGCCTTCCTTGTGTGCGCGGCACTGTGCCTCAGGCTTCACAGACACGTGTGGCTCACGCTCTCAGTCTTGGAAAGTACGCATGGACTGCCATCTCCCTATCCACATGGGGAAACCGAGGCACAGAGAGCCAGCCCAGAGCTCCCTCCACTGCCTTTCGGGAATCACAGCGGGCACTCCCCTTGGAGAAGCACAATTCCAGGGACCCCAGGTCCCTGCTTTAGCTGAGCTACGCTCCCCCATCCCACCCCCCCCCCACCCCCCCATGTCTACCCCTGGCACTGACCGGGGATCAAGGTTGTGGCAGCTGGGAGATGCCAGGCCCACACTGCTCACACTCAGGCCTTTGTCCTCCGAGCCAGCACTCACCACAAGCTGCCCCTGTGATGTCAGCTCTGGGCAGAGAGCGGGAGCCTGGGGGTGGGGATGTGCCTTCCAGAAGCCCCAGGGCTTGGCGGAAGAAGGGCCCATCTCTTTGTCCAGGATCAAGGAGTTTTCACCAGATTGTCACAGCTACCAACCACACTCCCCACACTTTAGATTGTTGTTTCACTTTCTTTTCTTTAAAAAAAAAAAAAAAGCAAACACACACAGAGCTAGCATTCACCACTCTATTGCACTGCAGGCACTATGGGAAGAACTTTGAGAATTAGCTCCTTAAACCCTAATTCCCAGGCATGATTCAGGGGAGGGTCAATCTCACGGTCTGCCCAGCCTCCTAATGGCAGCGTTCCCCTGGGCTGTCCTGAGTCCTCCATTCTTCCTCCCTGGCTGATCCCACCCTCAAATGCCATCTTTATGCTGAAAATGTTCAGATTTTACTTCCAGCCTGGCCCCTTTCCTGAACTCCAGACTCAAACCTCTGAGTTCCTGCCTGACCTCCCCACCCAGGTATGTCATAGGCACCTTTAACTTCACATATCCTCAGGGGAATGTTTTACTTACCTGTTCTACCTGCTCCTACCCCAGCCCTCACCCTTAAATGTAACTCCTTTCTTCCAGTTGCTGTGCCCAGAACCCTGGGCCTATCTTTGACTCCTCTCATTAACTTATACCCCAAAGTCAACTCTTGGGCAACTACTGTGTCAACGGGGCCTTCAAACTCCATGTGGATTCAACCACCCCCTCACCACTCCCTCCCTGTTCTCAGCCACCATCACCTCCCGCCTGGACTGCTGCAGTAGCCCTGCAGTGGCCTCAGTGATGTTCCCCAAAATGCCAAGCCTACCCAAAACCTCAGATGTGACCCTATTTGGAAATAGGGTCTTTACTGATATACAGTAATTACTTAAGATGAGGTCATACTGGATTAGGGGAACCCTCATGGCTCGAGTCCTTATCTAACAGAAGGAGAAGACAGAGAAGAAGGCCAGGTGAAGACAGGGGCAGAGGGTGAAGCGTGAGGCCACCAGAAGCTTGAAGAGGAAAGGCAGGACCCTTCCCTAGAACCTTCAGAGGCAGACCACCCTGCCAACACCTGAATATCAGACTTCTGATCTTCACACCATGAGGGGATAAATGCTGTTGTCTTAAGCCGCCCCAGTGTGGGAATAGCCAGGGAAGCCCAAGGAAATGTGTAACAAGCCTCCTCCCCAGCCCCTCGCTCCCACCCTGGCACAGCCAAGGGGGCCCTTCAAAATTCACATCAGTTCGAGTCATTCCTCCGCTTAAGACCCTCCAGGGCTTCCCACCCCACCCAGAATAAAACCGCCCAATCTCTGCCACATGCTCTGACATGGGTGAACCTCACGGACAATATGCTGAGCAAAAGAGGCCATAGGCAAAGCATCCTGGGTGGTTCCATTCACCATAAAACTCTAGAACAGGCAAAACCAGTCTTTGGTAAAAAAAAAAAAAAAATCGGCATAGTGGCTACCCCTGGAGGCAAGAGGGGCATGACTGGGAGGGGGCATGGCAAACCTTCCAGAGAGATGCAAATGTTTGAGCTCATGATCTTGGTAGTAGTTTCACAGGTGCAGACATACGTAAACATTCATCACCCTGTGAGTGCATCACTGCATATACACTATCCTTCAATGAAAAAGCACTTGAAAAGTCTCACTCTTTCCACTGACTAAACGCTCCTCTACTACCTGGCTTCTTTCAGCCTCTCTGTCCTCATCTCCTCCCACTCTTCCTCCCATGCCCTCCACTCTAGCCACCCTGGCCTTCTCGCTATTCCTCACACACCCTTCTGCCTCAGGACCTTTGCACTTGCCATTCCTCTACCTGGACTACTTTCCCTCCAGACCCCTCCACCTCTCACTCTCCCTCTCACTTATCCAAATATCTCTGCTTAAATCCTATCCAAAACAGTCTTCCCAAAGACCAATCTAGAGCAGCAGCCACCACCCTCACTCCCTCAAAACATCCTGTCATTCTTAACACGCTTTATTTCCTCCAGAGGACTTAACGCCACATAATAGATCATTTAAGTCTCCCCATGCCACTCCATGAGAACAAGGACTTTTCTCGCCTTGCTCGCTGTTGTATCCCCAGGACTGAGAGTGATCCCTACCACGTGACGGGTGCTCAAGAAGAAGTTGTTGGATGAATAAACTAATAAATTACCCCATTTTACAGACAAGAAAAAGGAGGCAGAGAGAGAGAGAAAGTCACCGCCCCATCACTCAGCTAGTGCACATCATAAATGGGAAGTCAGATTCTGTCTGTTCCCAAAGCTTTAACACCCCAGCAGGCTCACGACAGCTCTTCTGCAGGTGGCCAAAAGCTGGGAGATGCCAGCAAGGAGGGAGACAGATGGCACACGTGCTGGCACCCCACACGTCCTCCCTACCCAGCCCGGCCCACCCAGCTGCCGCTTGGAACCCACCAGGAAGACTGCACAAGAGAGAGGAAGGCAAGAAAGAAACGCCAGCCCTTTCCTTCCCACGCCACTACACACACCTTCCTGGCATCCTCCTGCTTCCCAGGACCCAGCAGAGCCCAGCAGACACCTTCAGAGGGTGGGACCCTCGGCCAGGAAGCCCAGAGCCCGCGGGGACTATCGCAGGTAGCGCTACAAGTCGACAGGTCACTGCAGAGCGCGGCCACCTCTGTCCATGTGTGGGCCTGCACTAGCACGACCTCATCTCTGCACTGCGCCCAGACTGTTTTATGACCCGAGGTGCAAACGTGGAAATGTGAAGGCGGATGCCGGTGAGGAAAAGCATCCGTCCCGAAAGCGTCACTCACTGGAGCCAAAAATGGAACTCGGTCAGGCTATCTGCCCTCCCTCAGATGCTGACTGGAACCGGACCAAGAAGCACAAACTCACTTGTGGAGGAAACATGCAACTCTCTCCATCGAAATCCTGGAAATACTCTGCTGGAGACCGTGCACTAAGGAGAAATGCAATTAGGAATTTTATTGCACGGTTTCGCCTCTGGGAACATGGTTAAGTATCCTGACGCTATGTTGGTTCATGATTCCACTTTTGTGAGCTGAATTCTGTAAGTGGTGCTGGAAAAATCAACGGCGTGGGGTGGAGGGGATGGGTATGACTGAATAAGAGGGGCTTGAGGGTCAGAGATGGGGACTGGAACCCTAGTAAACTCTATCGCATTCCAGGTGAGAGCCCTGAGAAAGTCACTAGTATCTTGAAGTTATCAAAATCGCCTGTGGTAAATAAAGACTATGCACTATCCCCTAATGTGTTCTTTTCCAAGGCAATAGAAATTTTAGCTGGGCACACAGCTGTCCAGAATAAATTCTCTATCTCCCAGCCTCCCTTGCAGTGAGGTGTGGCCACGTGGCCAAATTCTGGCCCGAGGGATGTAAGCGAGAGAGGTATGTGTAGCCTCCTGTTATGCCCTCACAGGGAGAAGGTCGTGCTCTCCTTCCATGTCTCCTGCACCCTGCTACCTAGAAACTGGACATGGTGAGAGGTCATCTCACACCATGTCGATGAGGAAAGTACCCAGGGTCTTGGCCCTGACACTGGAGCCCCGATACTGTCTATCAGCCCCAGACTGTCTACATCCACACTGCTCACCTGCAGGAGAAATACAAGGGGGACCCCCCCAAAACAAGATCATCTTATGGAGGGCAGGCCCCTTGCAGGACAGGTCTCCCTTTCTAGGTAAGTGTTCTGGGAACCCACTGGCATCAATGTACCAGCTAGCGTTGGTGAGAGAGGCTGAGTTCAGCTTCAGTGAGTTGTTTTTTGTTTGTTTTGGGGTTTTTTTTTTTTTTGGAGAGTCTTTCAACACATTTGCCCATTTCATGATGGGTGATTTACGAGTGCACCTGCCCACATTGCGCTGAGTGTTCAAGAGTTTTTGACCAAAAACAGCATGAACCCCATGCCCTACCCTCCCTATTCACCTGATCTCACCCCGAGGAACTTTTTTGTGCTTCCCTGTATGAAAAAGAGTCCTCAAAGAGAAACGTTTCACCAACATGAAAAAAAATTTAAAAAAAAACAAACAGCAGAACACTAAAAGACCTCCAAATTGATAAGTTCAAAAGCTGCTTTGAGCAGAAGAAAAAGTGTCTTGATAGGTGTATTGCATCAAACAAAGAGTACTTTGAAGGTGACTGAAGTTTAAACATATAAGACTAAATTCACAATTTTTTATAAATGAATTCCAGGTTTTTGGGGGTCTCTCTTGTAAATGTCTACCCTGTATAAACCACTGTTATTTGAGATGCCTGCAAAGCAGATAAATGTGCACCTTAACTCATCATACACAATAGACAGCAGTTTGAAGGCTCAACGAAGGTCACACATGAGACCCTACTTCATACGTGAGGGAAGCTCTCTCCAAGTGTAGAGAAGACCATCATGGACATCCATTGTTTTTCCCCACCAACGTCCATTCCCAGCTTTCTTACTTGCTTTCCCACAAATGCAAACTGACTGTCTTCAGGGATCCACTCCACCCTTAGGCCCTACAGGATGAGTGGACCTGATCCCGCCCTCCACCTCCAAAATGACCAATCAGAACGCCACCCAAACCCTCCATCTACAGCAGTTGGTTCAGGGATATGGTTTTGAGCCAAGCTGAGCCAGTGAGCGTCAGACCCAGGATTTTCGCTGTTACTATAGGGCAAGGGGCATTCTCTTAATCCCAGAGTTGCTCAGTCATCAGAAGGATAAGCTTGGAGTTGCTGGAGGCCACCCTGCCACCACTTGATGGGAGCCTGCCTGGGAACAGAGCCAAGGCAGAGAAAAGCAGAGCCGGGCTCGGTGGCTCAGCCTGTAATCCCGCGCCTTGGGAGGCTGAGGTGAGTGGATTGCCTGAGCCCGCGGGTTCGAGACCTGCCTGGGCAGGCGAAACCTCATCTCTACAATAAAATCAAAAAATTAGCCGGGCGTG